>JASDQU010244977.1:6108-17551 GCA_032191745.1 Picea mariana
TGAAAACCACAGTATTTTATTCCTTCCTGAAATTCTAGAGTCTTGTAGGGGAAAACAATTTTAAAGAATGCTTCTACTTCCTCCTCCATCCGATAAAAATAAATTGTTGATTTCTAAACATTGATGGTCATACCTGTGGCTCGATGGAACATGTTTAAAATTTCAGCCAGTTTCTTAGCATCTCGGCGTCAACCATTGCAGAATAAAAGAATATCATCCACAAAAAGAAGGTGGATGATTTTGTGGCATGGGGTGATCAAAATACCATGGAAATTCCTTGAGTGAGCCTTGTGGTTGATTGCTCGACTGAGGCACTCAGCCACCAGAAGGAAAAGGAGAGGTGTGAGTGGGAAACCTTGCCTCATATTGCGTTCTGAGTGAAAGAAAGGAGAGGCTACCCCGTTTATCAGAATAGCAAAGGAGAATGAAGCTAAACAAACTATGATCCATTTGATAAAGGGAACTTCAAATCYCAAATGTGTGAGGATTCTGATGTAGGACCAATTTACTCTATCAAAAGACTTTGATAGGTCAATTTTTAGTATGGATCCTCGGGATTTAGAGGTTTTTAGGTTGTGAATTCCTTCCTGGGATACATCAGTAGCTTCATGTATTTGGCATCCTTGTAGGAAACCAAATTGTTCTTTTGAGATTGTGTTTGAGAGGATGGGCTTTAGCCTTCTCTCAATAATTTTGGCTATGATTTTGTAGAGGCAGTTGCAGAGGGATATCGGCCAAAAGTCATCAAAGGATTGAGGTTCATATTTCTTGGGGATGAGAGCAATGAAGGTCGAATTTATAGGTGCATATAGACACCCATTCCTTCCAGATTCCTCTACAACCTGTAGAAGGTTTGCTCCAATTAGATCAAAGAAAGCGACATAGAATTCAATAGTCCACTCATCTGAACCTGGGCTTTTATCCTTTTGGAAGATATGGATTCCTTCTTTTAGTTCTCCTTCAGTGACTTCAACAAAGAGATCTCTATTTCCATCCTCATCCACAAATTTGGGGAAGTAGAGTACCGATTTTATAATGTATGCGATGTTTCTCTTGGATCAGCCTTAAAAAGAGTTTTGAAGTGTGTGATTCCTAGATGAGCTAGATCCTCAAAAGAGGTGGTTGGAGGGTCCCCTTGACCTTGTAGTTTCCAAATAGTGTTTATGGCCTTCCTTCCTTTTGCTAAGGAATTAAATTTTTATGTGTTTTCATCTCCCTTGTCCAACCAGATGGCTCTACTCTAGAGACGCCATTCGACTTCTTTGTCGTCCAACAAATTTTTACATCCAGTCTCCAGGGATCTTAAATTTTCTTTGGTCTCTTGTGAGTAATAACCTATATCCTCTAGTTTAGAGATATGATCAAGATGGGCTTCAAGTTGTCTTAGTTCTGCATCTTCTCTAGTATGTTTTTCACTAGACCAAGTTAAAGTTCGCTGCTTTATACACCTAATATTTTCCACAAACTGAACTGTTGCTAGGGGGACGACTGTTGGATCAAAGGCCATCCAATTTTCCTTTACCAAATTCTAGAAGTCTTCATCTTCTAGGTAGGTAGTGTTGAACTTGAAAGGACTGGCTAGTTTCTTTGGGCCAAAATCAAATTCAAGACAAATTGGGTAGTGGTCTGAATCTCCTCCGCTATCGATCCATTGTTTTAAATGGAGAGGGTAATTGAAGAGGGATTCATGGACCAAAAAGCGATCTAAAATTTTATCCACCCTGACATCGCCTGTCCTCATATTTCTCCAGGTGGGGAGGATCTTGATGGGTGGTATATTGATGATTCCTAGTTCAGTGAAAAGATTGGAAAATGGGGCATGTTGGGGGTCTGGTTAGGCCAAAGTTCCCCAGACTTCTGCATTCCCAAAGGAGAGATTTAGGTCTCTGCCTAAAATCATATTTTTTGCTTTCAAAAGGTCCTTCTTGAAGAGTGATTTCCAAAAATTGGCATGTTCAGAATAAGGCCCATACACATTTATAACCCTAAGCTCCCACGCCAAACCCTCCAGAAATAGATCTACCCCTAGGCATGATTCCAACACCCAAAATTCTTGAAGCTTGACTGATTTTTCGCACCATCCGACGACTAGTCCTCTCGAGCGACCAATTGCATCTATCCGGATAAATTGCCAAGATGGCAAGAGGGATTCAAGTGAAGTTGTCACTGAGGCTTCCAAAGGCATTGTTTCTTGTAGTAGAATTACAAAAGTTTGATGATGTTTAATCATCCTTTTTAGAAAAAAAAAATTGGGGGACTTGCCAAACCCCTGAAATTATAAGAGAGGAATTTCATGGGGAATCCCCTGTCGGCGCTTGTGATGCTCTAAGGGCCCCAAAAATTGATCTTTTTCTACCATAAACGATTCCAATTAGTGCATGATTTTGTGATTTAGAGAGATGGGAGGATCGACCTCGACCTTTTTTGAGTTTATGTATGCCCATGTTTGTGCCTAGCCTAGACCCTTCTGGCCTTGGAACCAAAATATTGTGATTTCTGAGGCTAAATATGATAGCTGATTCATAAGATCCAATCGAGGAGGGGTTATCGAAAGATGAGATAGAGGGGAGCTCGAGAGGCATAGTGAGGCCTCTAGTGGAGGGGGTAGGGGTGGGGAGGAGGAAGGAGGAAAGAGTGGGAGGGTCTCAAGAGGATGAAAGGATGGTGAAGGGAAGGTTTTTTATAGAGGGGGGGTCCATATTTAAAAAATGAAAAGAGTGAATAATATAGTTGATAGGAAAAGGGACAAAATATGAAATATGCTTACCCACAAGTGCATGGAGAGGAAAGAGCGGTTGTTGACCAGAGAGGGGGTTAGCCACTGTAGTTACTTATATCTAGGGGGTAGCCTATAGTTGTGCTTCAGTGCATGAGGTAGGTTGTCTTCTCTCTGTAATTGGTTGTTTCTTTACTAACTATTGTGAGTGATCAGTTGTTGAATGTGAAGAACTGGTGTTGTGATCGTCCAAAGGTCCAAGGCATAATTGGTTCTGAGAAGGAGGAGAGTTTGATTTTAGGCCATGAAAATTTTGATGACAGTCCCTCAAAGTGTTCCCATGTTCATGGTAGCGGATACAATAGAAGGGGATCCCTTCATAGTCCAACAACTAAGTGTGTGTGCGTCCACCATCCATCATCTTGAATTGTTTTTGTAGTCCATTTATGATATTGAGGGAGACAAGGATTCAAGAAACAACCATCTCTCATGTTTCCTTGAAGGACATATCTTCCTTTATGAATGACCGTAGTTCATTTCCAATCACTTGGAAGAATTTTTTCGACTAGTATTGTGGTGGGAGACCTGGTAGGTGGACCCAAATGGGGATGGTGTCCAATCTTTCAGTGGCTGCATCAAAGTGGTCGATTCCCATTTCTTCATAAGTACTAGGGTAGAATCAATACTCCAACCACTCAGAAGGGTTTTTTCAGCAAGGTTATGGTTGGATAATTTTAGCATAAACCACCCTTTTGATAAACGACTGAGTTGTGGGGGTGATCCTCGCCAACAATCAGAGACCCAAGATTGCATGGTTTTGAAACTAAAATGTCATTCATAGGATTTTCCCACAAGGGTTTTTTCAACCATGTCTATGGCTTTCGCCATAGTAATATCTTGACCAAGAACAATATTTGATTCTATTGTTGCAGCCGAAATACACTTGTTCCTTCTTCTCTTCCTGTGACTAAGCCTCGGAGGAGAAGTAGTGTCTACTATAGGGGTACCAAGAGTGCCAGAGGAATTTCCCAAAATGACATCCCATCCATTTAGATTAGATGGGTCCAAACTAGAGGCTATAAGCCCAACTTCCTGATGTATGCTAATGGAAGGGGGTATGGCCTGATCCAAATCTGGGTAAAAACAAGAAGAGGGGAAATCTTGATCCAAGAGTTGTATACCCACAAGAGAGGGGTCCAAGGAGGAAATATTTAGAAGGGGGTTTGATTTTGGAAGGGGGGGAGGCACCCAAGGGTCCATAGCTGAAGTGGGGTTGTTCTAGTGTGGGTCAGGGAGGTATTCAAAATGCGAAGGAAAAAAGGGTTGTCTAGCTAGTGGAGTCAGTAGATGGGGGACCAGTGAGTACGGAAATAGAGAAATAGGAGAAGAAACCACCTTTGAGCATAGTGAGGTAGGGGGGAAAGAACTGGAAGAATAAGTGTAGTGCCAAGGAGGTAGGGGGGAGGTCTCTCAAGGAGATGTGCAACATGATAGGATCAGGAGGGTCTGAGTCAATGAGGTGCAAGGGGGGACTACCAAGTGGCATGGTCCATGGAAAAAAATCAGATTAATCTGAGGAGTAGTCTACTAGGTCGTCGTAGTTCGCCCTGTTAGTTGATCGAGACTGTTGAGGATGAAGACACTGCAAAAGAAACCATCGCACCCAAAAAAGGAGATCAGTAGAGGAAGAAAGAGTTTCAGGTCGGCGGTGTATTGAGAACCTACAATGCCCTTTTTTGGTTGACGGAAAAAGGGACAAGGGAAGGGAAGGATCCTGGAAGAGACCGGAGGTCCGTGGAGAGGGGAGGTGGAAAGGTGGAGGGTGGGAAAGGGAGGCAAGAGGAAGTGGGAATGCGGCCCTAGCGCCAAAGATTATAATCCTACGGCCATTTGCATGCCCTTATTTGGCCTAAAACCACAGAGCCTTCTTCCCCCTCATATACAATCATGAATTATATATATAATCATGAGGAGGAGAAAATTTATGGGACGGATTTTAGTTTATTGAACTTATAAATTAAAATTAATTATTTGGATGGATTTTATTTTATTGAACTTATAAATTAAAATTAATAGCTTGGATTGAATATGTAGTTTTTATAATTAAATAATTTGGAAATGAAATTAGAGTTTTCTTTGAGTTTTATTGGTTAATAAGTTTCAGATTTTGATTTTATTATAGTTTTTTTGAAAATTTGATTTAAAATATAATGTCTTTGTAGGTGGGACATTTGACGAACGAGTGTTTTCCATCCATTTTATTCATCTTATATATTTCAAAAAAAAAAAAAATAACCAAAAACTTTTAGTTCTTGTCCAACACCTTATTTCATTTTAAAGTTCATGTTCTATTTTAACTCTAAATCTTTTAAAACATCAAAGTTATCTACATCTAAGATGAAGATAAGCCTATCTGAATATACAAAATTATAATGTGATGATTAATAAAATATAATAAAAGTGATTATAAAAGATTAATTCCTAATTTTAATTTATTTTACACAAAGACAAATAACAATCTTACAATTGAACTAAGCCACAACCATAAGAATGAAGAGAAATTGCATTATTTCATTATAAAGTTCATGTTCTATTTTAACTCTAAATCTTTTAACACATCAAAGTTATCTACATCTAAGATGAAGATAAGCCTATATTAATATACAAAATTATAATGTGATAATTAATAAAATATAATAAAAGTGATTATAAAAGATTAATTCCTAATCTARATTTATTTTAGARAAAGAAAAATCACAACCTTACAATTGAACGAAGCAAGAATMATAAGAATGAAGSGAAATTGCACTRATTGACATGAAGGTTTCCACTTGAATGATAATGAAACCATTTGATTGGAAATAGATGAGTCTTGAGAATGAAAGGAGGTCAATGTTTGGATTGAAAGGAGGTTGTATTTTTCAAAACAAAGTGAGGTTATAGCCTTAGGAATGAAGTATATGGCACATGCTAGAATCAAGGATTGGTCACATCCCAAGGATTGAAACGTGATCTCACTCATTTTATATGGTGTGGTTCACCATGTGGAAGGAATCACCATAAATTCTACAAGGTGAATGGTATGATTTTATAGAAAACAAATGATCATTGCTTATGGGTCAATGGACCAATTGGAATATGTAAACCCAATTGACTTGGTATTCAAAAAGTTCTAATGGGAACTCAAATGGCCATAACCAAGCTTATAAATTTCTCATTGATGGTTAGATTTGGGTTTTTTTTGTGATTTTGAACACTGCAGAGAGTACAAAAGTGTCTTCCTTTTTCTTTAAGATTGAGTTCATTGAGGGCCACGATAGAGATACACTAGATAATATTAAACGATAAATCACTCTATCCCATAGCTATAGCAAGTTTTCATTCTCAATATGATTGCAAGTGGAGAGAAAGACGAGAACAAAGTTTTGTGCATAGTAATCTTGTAATTTATAAAACTCTCTATTCTAATATTCCATAAAGCATAGACCAAACCATAATTCCATTGTTGGAGTTTTTGTGAAGTGGGTTTCTCTAGGAGGGTAAATCTATCTCTTGAATTATTATTGGAATGTATTGTTCACCAACAATAATATTTTTCAAAGATCCAATGTGATGAATTATTTAGTAAGATACATGCTCAATTTTATGGATCACTATGTCTCCAGGAAAATCCCTCATAGGACTTGAATCTTTCTTATTGGTGAAAAATTTCTCACTCCTCACTAATAGATATAACATTTTTGAGTAATACATACTTTATGGAAAATGTCAGTAAATTGGAAAAGTGGAAAGCAATAATAAAGAAAGAGCAATAATAAACCTAGAGAAAGAAAAATGATAAAGTAGGGTAAATAATTGTATAAATTCAACCACTTCTTTGAAACTTCATTAATGTCAATTTTATCAATATACATTCTTTGAAACTTGATTAGAACCAACTCAAGTAATATATCATAAATTTAAGAAACTTCTTTGAAACTTCATTAATGTCAATTTTATCAATATACCCTCTTTGAAACTTGATTAGAACCAACTCAATTAATATATCTTAAATTTAAGAGATATATAAAGACACACTAAGTGAATAAGTGAGAAAGACATTAGGATTACCTTCTAAATCCATTCTCCCCAACTTGTAAAGATAATATATTTTTTATAAAAAAATATATAATATAATGAAAGAAGAATCTAAATCCATTCTCCCCAACTTGTAAAGATAATATTTTTTTTTATAAAAAAATATAATATAAAAAAAAAGAATAAAGGAAAAAGATTATATTAAAATAAAAATGTAAAAATAGAAAAAAAAAGAGTAAGTTGAAGATAAAGTTTTAAACAAAATATATGAATAATATTTTAAAACAATTAAAAATGAAAAAAAATAAAAATTTAAACAAAATATATAAATATTAATTTAAATTAAAAAGTTATTTTTACTATTAAAAAACATCAATCATTTAAAACTTAAAAAGTATAGTGAATCTTATAAATTTAAGATATTATTTTATATAAAACTATAATGGTGTATGATTAATTACATTACAAATAAAACAAAATGTATTGAAGATGGATATTATTTCCTTTTAAGTGTCTTATATTTAATAATATAAAATAGAATTTAATTTAATTTCATAATTTAATTGTTTTTTAGAAGTTTATTTCTTAAAAATATATATATATATATAATATTTTAGTAATATATAAAATAAGTTAGTTCAATTAGTTGTTATCAATTTTGTTGGTTGTTTGGTTAGTACAATATTAGTGTGTTCAGTTCAATGTTTTTTTAGGTAAGACACACTAGTCTAGTCAATGGATTTATTAGGATTGTCATTCATAAATATAGGTAAGCATCTTTTGGTTTTTCATGAGATTTTTCTTGGAAAAAATACTTTAATATAATGTCTTTTTTGCTTGGAAAATAAACCATCACACTTTCAAGCCCACAAGACAAAATTGTTGGGTTGTTATATTCTTTGCAGTGAAAGTCTAGTCGAGGTGGATCGACAAGAATTCAAAGTCGAGGTGGATCAACAACAGATCGAATTCGAGGTAGATCGATAGCAAGTCGAAGGTCGAGGGAGTCGATCGGGTAAAGTCGAAGTCAAAGATATTGACGAAAATTCAACCGACAAGAGGTCGAAGTGTGGGCATGAGATGACCGACTAAAGACCGAATGAAGGCCGACTAGTAGTTGACTAGTAAACCTGACTTGGAGTCGATTGTAACAGAATCCTGAGATTTGTGGGAATTGTAGCCAATGATATGCATGGATCTGTAATTGTTTTTGGGTGCCAATATTTAGGTTTTTTCTTCTTGCAAATCCTATAAAGAGGCGTGTTGTAAGGTTGTAAAGGATGTTGTTGTAAGGTAATGTTGTAATGCACTTTTTTCGGGTTAATGCATGTGTAAGTGTAGGTTGTTGGTCATGCATATGTAAGACAAATTGTCTACATGGTTGTTCTTGTTTGTGCAAGAGGGTATGATGGCAATTGTGTCTTAGTTGTGGACCAAGGTTAGACATGTAACCTTTTATTTTGATTGAATAAGACAACAAGAGATAAGAACACTCAAAGGAATGTTGGTTTTCCTAGTTAAGGGTTTCCAGGATAAAATCTCGGTGTACTATGTGATTTCTTGTGTCATTTGATTTCTTGGTTAAATTATTCTTCTCTTCTGCTAGGATTAGTGTGGAAGTGTCTTTCATTTCCTGACAAGTGGTATTAGAGCTTAGGTATGCCCTGACAAGTGAGCTATCAGAACGGTGTTATGCTTTGGCGAGTATATGAGATCTTGATTTACAAATCTTGAATCTAAGAATTAAACCCTAGGTATAGTAAGAGTCGTAAGTCATAAATTGTGTYAACGATCGTGGTAAAGAATGGCCAGTAGTTCCAGAATAGAGATAGAAAGATTCAATGGCTAGAATTTTGAGCTTTGGAAGMTTAAAATRGAATATATTCTTGTAGATAGATAACAATGGACAACGGTYTGTCAAGGTACGCAGTCGACARGCATGTCAACGAAAGAATGGGAAAAACTCGAAAGAAGAGCAAGAAGTATGATTTGGATTTGTCTTGTAKATTTGGTGTTGTTGAATGTCTCGGGTGAAGAGTCATCCAAGAAACTATGTGACAAGAAGGGAAGCTTATACCAATCGAAATCTCTGGTAAATAAGTTGTTTCTCAGAAAGAAATTGTATCTTCTGAGGATGAGTAATGGAAGTTTGGTGACTAAGCATTTAAATGCGTTTAATACCTTGTTAATCCATTTTTTGTCTATGGATATAAAGATCACTGATGAGGAGAAGTGTATCATTCTATTATGTTATTTTCCAAACTCCTGGGATAGCTTAGTCATGGCTATTGGAAGTAATACAACCACACTAGTGCTAGAGGACGTGGTTGCTTCTCTGCTGTCAGAATAACATGGAAGGATCGACCAAAGATGCTCTAGTAGTGAGAGGTTGACCGATAGACAGAGATAAAGGCAGATTCTCCAGTATAAAGTTTAAGTCGAAGGGTAGATCTAAATCCCCGGTTTAGTCGACACGAAGATGATAGAAATGTGGTAAAGATAGGAATTATAAAAAGCATTGTAAGTCGAAGGCAACAGAATTCAGTGATGCATCTGATGAGAAGTAATCAACTAAGAGAAATATGACCTCAGATAAGGGAGGTGATGTGTACCTGGCATTAACCAGTACACAGTCGGATCAAGATGTTTGGTTGATTGACTCAGGAGAATCCTATCATATGACACAACATAAAGAATGGTTATGTGATATGAACGATATGATGGGGGTGATGTGTTCTTGGGGGAAAACTTGATAACCAGAATTGTCGGACGAGGAAGAGTCTGATTGACACTACAGGATAGGAGGAAAAGAACCCTTCCAGGTGTGCTACACATTCTGGGTTTGGAAACAAACCTAATATCTGTTAGCAAGATGAGTGATGCATGTGTGCATACTCTTTTTCAAAAGGATTCATGCAAGATGGTCAGAGGTGCAATGGTCTTAATGAAGGGAGTTCATATTGGTACCCCGTACAATCTGTTAGGGAATCTCAAATCGACTATATGCAACAGCATCGTTGGGGCCTAAAATTGACTCAAATGTTACTCGACTATGACTCGACTCGACTCGATGTCGACACAACTCGACTCGACTCGAGAAAAGTTGGTTCAAATCGACTTGAAAAGACATGATGAAATTGACCTAACCAAGCTATGGCATGAGAGGATGGGACACATTGGAGAAAAAGGACTTCGATCTATGCGAAGAAAAGGTATGGTCAAAGTTTTTCCTGAATGTGGTTTAGAAGTCAACTTTTGAGAACATTGCATATATGGGAAACAAAGTCAAGTGAGGTTCCCATCTGGAGCGACAAGGGAAAATGGGATTCTAGAACTGGTGGATAGTGATGTGTCTGGTCTAGTTACAATGCCTTCACTTGATGGATCCATGTATTATGTCTCCTTCATAGTGATTTTTCTAGGAAGACATCGATATATTTCATGAGGAAGAAATAAAAGGTTTTAGAGATATTTAAGGAATTTAAAGATCTTGTGGAAAACCAGATAGAGAAGAGGATTAAATTGTTGAGAACTGACAATGGTGGTGAATTCTTTGGAAAGGAATTTGATCATTTCTATAAGCAGTGTGGCATAGCACGCCAAAATACCACACCATATACCCCAAAGAAAAATGGAGTTTCTAAGAGAATGAATAGAATTTTTATGGATAAGGAAAGAAGCATGATCACTGGTGTTGTGCTCGCACAAGAATTCTGAGCGAAGGCAGTCAAGACTGCAAGATATCTGGTGAAAATGTCTCCTTCGTCGACACTAGTCAACATGACTCCAAATGAGGTATGGTATGGTAAGAAGTCATCGGTGGCACATCTCAAATTATTTGGTTGTGATGCATTTGTGCATGCTCTCAAGGAAAAGAGGATGAAGCTAGACAAGAAGGCAGTCAAATATATTTTTATTGGATATAATTAAGGGATGAAAGGATATAAGCTTTTGGATCCTGCATCAAGGAGAACAATATAAAGTCGAGATGTGGTCTTTAGAGAATTCGGAGGTAAGTCTGATCCTGAGGAAGCTGTTCAAACTGAGAATAATCCTGATATAGTGTGGTTTGAACTGAGGAACAAAAAATATGATTCATATGAGTTGACTGAATCTGAGGAAGAGGTGGAACAATTGACTCTCGTAATAAGGAGGTCAGAAAGAGAAATAAAACTAGTCTAAAGGTATAGTCCACCCAAATTTTGTTCTACATTCATGTTAACTTCCATCGACAATGAGCCCAAGTCAGTCGGTGAGGCAGTTGACTTGACAAAGGGTAAACTATGGAAGGACTCCATGGTTGAAGAGATGGAATCCTTGTACAAGAATGAGACATGGGATTTAGTCAAGTTACCTAGTGGAAGAAATCTTGTCAGTATCAAGTGGGTGTTCAAGAAGATGAATTCTGTAAGACAAGTCAAGAAGTTCAAATCTCGACCGATAGCGAAAGGATATTCTCAAGTCGAGGGAGTCGACTTCAGTGATATTTTTCCCCTGTTGCAAAACTAACTTCCATTAGAGTACTAATGTCTCTGGATACAACATTCGATCTAGATATAGAACAGATGTATGTGAAGATAGTGTTCCTACATGGGGACCTGGAAGAAGAAATCTACATGAAACAGCTTGAAGTATTTGTAGTAAAGGGAA
>JASDQU010244977.1:17591-29287 GCA_032191745.1 Picea mariana
AAGATGGATATTATTTCCTTTTAAGTGTCTTATATTTAATAATATAAAATAGAATTTAATTTAATTTCATAATTTAATTGTTTTTTAGAAGTTTATTTCTTAAAAATATATATATATATATAATATTTTAGTAATATATAAAATAAGTTAGTTCAATTAGTTGTTATCAATTTTGTTGGTTGTTTGGTTAGTACAATATTAGTGTGTTCAGTTCAATGTTTTTTTAGGTAAGACACACTAGTCTAGTCAATGGATTTATTAGGATTGTCATTCATAAATATAGGTAAGCATCTTTTGGTTTTTCATGAGATTTTTCTTGGAAAAAATACTTTAATATAATGTCTTTTTTGCTTGGAAAATAAACCATCACACTTTCAAGCCCACAAGACAAAATTGTTGGGTTGTTATATTCTTTGCAGTGAAAGTCTAGTCGAGGTGGATCGACAAGAATTCAAAGTCGAGGTGGATCAACAACAGATCGAATTCGAGGTAGATCGATAGCAAGTCGAAGGTCGAGGGAGTCGATCGGGTAAAGTCGAAGTCAAAGATATTGACGAAAATTCAACCGACAAGAGGTCGAAGTGTGGGCATGAGATGACCGACTAAAGACCGAATGAAGGCCGACTAGTAGTTGACTAGTAAACCTGACTTGGAGTCGATTGTAACAGAATCCTGAGATTTGTGGGAATTGTAGCCAATGATATGCATGGATCTGTAATTGTTTTTGGGTGCCAATATTTAGGTTTTTTCTTCTTGCAAATCCTATAAAGAGGCGTGTTGTAAGGTTGTAAAGGATGTTGTTGTAAGGTAATGTTGTAATGCACTTTTTTCGGGTTAATGCATGTGTAAGTGTAGGTTGTTGGTCATGCATATGTAAGACAAATTGTCTACATGGTTGTTCTTGTTTGTGCAAGAGGGTATGATGGCAATTGTGTCTTAGTTGTGGACCAAGGTTAGACATGTAACCTTTTATTTTGATTGAATAAGACAACAAGAGATAAGAACACTCAAAGGAATGTTGGTTTTCCTAGTTAAGGGTTTCCAGGATAAAATCTCGGTGTACTATGTGATTTCTTGTGTCATTTGATTTCTTGGTTAAATTATTCTTCTCTTCTGCTAGGATTAGTGTGGAAGTGTCTTTCATTTCCTGACAAGTGGTATTAGAGCTTAGGTATGCCCTGACAAGTGAGCTATCAGAACGGTGTTATGCTTTGGCGAGTATATGAGATCTTGATTTACAAATCTTGAATCTAAGAATTAAACCCTAGGTATAGTAAGAGTCGTAAGTCATAAATTGTGTTAACGATCGTGGTAAAGAATGGCCAGTAGTTCCAGAATAGAGATAGAAAGATTCAATGGCTAGAATTTTGAGCTTTGGAAGATTAAAATGGAATATATTCTTGTAGATAGATAACAATGGACAACGGTTTGTCAAGGTACGCAGTCGACAGGCATGTCAACGAAAGAATGGGAAAAACTCGAAAGAAGAGCAAGAAGTATGATTTGGATTTGTCTTGTAGATTTGGTGTTGTTGAATGTCTCGGGTGAAGAGTCATCCAAGAAACTATGTGACAAGAAGGGAAGCTTATACCAATCGAAATCTCTGGTAAATAAGTTGTTTCTCAGAAAGAAATTGTATCTTCTGAGGACGAGTAATGGAAGTTTGGTGACTAAGCATTTAAATGCGTTTAATACCTTGTTAAGCCAGTTTTTGTCTATGGATATAAAGATCACTGATGAGGAGAAGTGTATCATTCTATTATGTTCTTTTCCAAACTCCTGGGATAGCTTAGTCGTGGCTATTGGAAGTAATACAACCACACTAGCACTAGAGGACGTGGTTGCTTCTCTGTTGTCAGAATAACATGGAAGGATCGACCAAAGATGCTCTAGTAGTGAGAGGTTGACCGATAGACAGAGATAAAGGCAGATTCTCCAGTATAAAGTTTAAGTCGAAGGGTAGATCTAAATCCCATGTTTAGTCGACACGAAGATGATAGAAATGCGGTAAAGATAGGAATTATAAAAAGGATTGTAAGTCGAAGGCAACAGAATTCAGTGATGCATCTAATGAGAAGTAATCAACTAAGAGAAAGATGACCTCGGATAAGGGAGGTGATGTGTACTTGGCATTGACCAGTACACAGTCGGATCAAGATGTTTGGTTGATCGACTCAGGAGAATCCTATCATATGACACAACATAAACAATGGTTATGTGATATGAACGATATGATGGGGGTGATGTGTTCTTGGGGGAAAACTCGATAACCAGAATTGTCGGACGAGGAAGAGTCTGATTGACACTACAGGATAGGAGGAAAAGAACCCTTCCAGGTGTGCTACACATTCTAGGTTTGGAAACAAACCTAATATCTGTTAGCAAGATGAGTGATGCATGTGTGCATACTCTGTTTCAAAACGATTTGTGCAAGATGGTCAGAGGTGCGATGGTCTTAATGAAGGGAGTTCATATTGGTACCCCGTACAATTTGTTAGGGAATCTCAAATCGACTATATGTAACAGCATCGTTGGGGCCTAAAATTGACTCGAATGTTACTCGACTATGACTCGAATCGACTCGATGTCGACACAACTCGACTCGACTCGAGCAAAGTTGGTTCAAGTCGACTTGAAAAGACATGATGAAATCGACCTAACCAAGCTATGGCATGAGAGGATGGGACACATTGGAGAAAGAGGACTTCGATCTATGCGAAGAAAAGGTATGGTCGAAGTTTTTCCTGAATGTGGTTTAGAAGTCAACTTTTGTGAACATTGCATATATGGGAAACAAAGTCGAGTGAGGTTCCCATCTGGAGCAACAAGGGAAAATGGGATTCTAGAACTAGTGGATAGTGATGTGTCTGGTCTAGTTACAATGCCTTCACTTGATGGATCCATGTATTATGTCTCCTTCATAGTGATTTTTCTAGGAAGACATCGATATATTTCATGAGGAAGAAATCAAAGGTTTTAGAGATATTTAAGGAATTTAAAGATCTTGTGGAAAACCAGACAGAGAAGAGGATTAAATTGTTGAGAACTGAAAATGGTGGTGAATTCTTTGGAAAGGAATTTGATCAGTTCTATAAGCAGTGTGGCATAGCACGCCAAAATACCACACCATATACCCCAAAGAAAAATGGAGTTTCTAAGAGAATGAATAGAATGTTTATGGATAAGGAAAGAAGCATGCTCACTGGTGCTGTGCTCACACAAGAATTCTGAGCGAAGGCAGTCAAGACTGCAAGATATCTGGTGAAAATGTCTCCTTCGTCGACACTAGTCAACACGACTCCAAATGAGGTATGGTATGGTAAGAAGTCATCAGTGGCACATCTCAAATTATTTGGTTGTGATGCATTTGTGCATGTTCTCAAGGAAAAGAGGATCAAGCTAGACAAGAAGGAAGTCAAATATATTTTTATTGGATATAAATAAGGGATGAAAGGATATAAGCTTTTGGATCCTGCATCAAGGAGAACAATATAAAGTCGAGATGTGGTCTTTAGAGAATTCGGAGGTAAGTCTAATCCTGAGGAAGCTGTTCAAACTGAGAATAATCCTGATATAGTGTGGTTTGAACTGAGGAATAAAAAATATGATTCATGTGAGTTGACTGAATCTGAGGAAGAGGTGGAACAATTGACCCTAGTGATAAGGAGGTCAGAAAGAGAAAGAAAACTAGTCTAAAGGTATAGTCCACCCAAATTTTGTTCTGCATTCATGTTAACTTCCATCGACAATGAGCCCAAGTCGGTCGGTGAGGCAGTCAACTTGACAAAGGGTAAACTATGGAAGGACTCCATGGTTGAAGAGATGGAATCCTTGTACAAGAATGAGACATGGGATTTATTCAAGTTACCTAGTGGAAGAAATCTCGTCAGTATCAAGTGGGTGTTCAAGAAGATGAATTCTGTAAGACAAGTCAAGAAGTTCAAATCTCGACCGATAGCGAAAGGATATTCTCAAGTCGAGGGAGTTGACTTCAGTGATATTTTTCCCCTGTTGCAAAACTAACTTCCATTAGAGTACTAATGTCTCTGGACACAACATTCGATCTAGAGATAGAACAGATGTATGTGAAGACAGTGTTCCTACATGGGGACCTGGAAGAAGAAATCTACATGAAATAGCTTGAAGTATTTGTAGTAAAGGGAAAGCAAGAAGCAGTGTGCAAAATCAAAAGATCCCTTTATGGTCTAAATAAATCGCCAAGGATGTGGCACCAAAATTTTGACACATACATCCTTAGTTTTGGATTTGTGAGAAGCAAAGTTGATCCCTGCATATATATTCCAAGGAAGAAGGTGTGCATTTCATATATGTAGCTTTGTATGTCGATGGCATGTTGTTAATTGGAAACACCATGGACGCAATAAAGGAGGTGAAGAAGCAACTATCCTCCAAGATCGAAACGAAGGATATCAATGTAGCTAACTTCATTCTGGGAATGGAGATTGAGAGAGATCGAGTCGCTAGAAAGATCTGGTTGAATCAGACGAAGTATATTGAAACAATTCTGAAACAATTCAACATGCAGGATTGAAAACCAATGAAGGTGCCAATTCTTGTGGGAGAAAGGATTATTGTTGAAAAATGTCCAAAGAAATAGGAAGATATAGAGGACATGGCATGTGTTCCCTATGTAATTTTGGTTGGTAGTCTGATGTATTCGATCATATGCACTCGACAAAACATTTCCCATGCAGTGGGAGTGTTGAGCAAGTACATGTTGACACCTAGAAAGGAGAATTGGACAACTGTCAAGAGGGTATTCAGGTATTTGTGTGGCACAGAGGACTATTCTATATGCTACCAATGAAAACCTAGAGGTGATAGTGGTAAATTAGATGTACATGGCTTTGTTGATGTTGACTGGGATGGAGATCTAGATTGACGAAGGTCGACCAACGGATATGTATTCAAGATGTTCGGTGGAGCAATAAGATGGATGAGTAAGTGACATGCAATTGTAGCCTTGTCGATAATAGAATTTGAATACACAATGACCACTCATGGAAGCAAAGAAGCGGTATGGATTCAAAGGTTGTGTTCAAAAATTGGGTTTGAGCAGAGAGTTATGAAGGTAAGTTACAATAGTCAAAGCACAATATCTCTAGCAAAAAACCATGCTTATCATTCAAAGAATAATCACATTGATGTACAATACCATTTCATAAGAGACATGGTGGAAAGTAACAAAGCGATACTGGAGAAAGCAGACATGTTGGAAAACATAGCAAACTCGTTGACCAAGTCTATGAGTGTTGTGAAGTTCTCTTGGTGCAGCGAGGCAATGGTCATTATTTCCCTAGGTCTGTGAATTAAAGTTCATGAATCTCCTTTTTCAACAAATAAGACAACAAGTGGGAGAATGTTGGGTTGTTATATTATTTGCAGTGAAAGTCTAGTCAAGGTGAATCGACTAATGGCCAAAGTTGAGGTGGATCGACAGGAAGTCAAATTCAAGGTGGATCGACAACAAGTCGAAGTCGAGGTAGATAGACAGCAAGTCAAAGGTCAAGGGAGTTGATCGGGTAAAGTCGAAGTCGAATATATCAATGACAAGTTAATCGACAAGAGGTAGAAGTGTGGGTGTGACATGACTGACTAGAGACTGAATGAAGGCCGACTGGTAAACTTGACTTGGAGTCAACTATAACAGAATCACGAGATTTGCAGGATTTGTATCCAATGATATGCATGGATCTATAACCATTTTTGGGCTCCAATATTTAGGGTTTTTCTTGTTGTAAAGCCTATAAAGAGGTGTGTTGTAAGTTCGTATAGGCTATTGTTCTAAGGTAATATTGTAAAGCACTTTTCCAAGTTAATGCATGTGTAAGTGTAGGTTGTTGGTCATGCATATGTAAGCCAAATTGGCTACAGGGTTGTTCTTGCCTGTGTAAGAGAGTATGACATTGATTGTGTCTTAGGTGTTGACCAAGGTTAGACATGTAACCTTTTATTTTGATTGAATAAGACAACAAGAGAGCAGAACGCTCAAAGGAATGTTGGTTTTCCTAGTTAAGGGTTTCTAGGGTAAAATATCGGTGTACTATGTGATTGATTGTGTCATTTTCTTTCTTGATTAATTTCTTCTTCTCTTCTGCTAGGATTAGTGTGGAAGTGTATTTCATTTCCTAACAAGAATGAGAATATTGGTACCTTCCTAACCCTAACCGAAAATTATCTTTCAAGAGCCTCAATCAAAAACTTACTCATGGATCCCAAAGAGGTTGGATCCAATGGTGTAAAGCGAAGAGTTTTTCACTATTGGGCAAGGTTCAATTCCCATGAGGGGAGAGCCTGGAACCATGGGGCAACCTTGAGGTAGTGGTAAAATGTGTGGTTTCGCATATAGATATTATATTAAACATAATCATGACCCATGCAAACATAATTGGATCAAATCCACCCCTCCATGTCCTTCAATTTAAAGCACAAAGGGATTGGATCCAATGGTGGAAAGAGAGGAGTTTTTCATGATTGGGAAAGGTTCAATTCCCATCAGGGCCTATCTTGGAGCCATGGGGACACCTTGAGGTAGTGGTTGAACATGTGGTTTCACCTAGAGATATCATATTAAATGTTATCGTGACCCATGAAAACATAAGTGGATGAAATCCCACTCCCTTGTCCTTCAATTTTTTATGGGGTTGGATCCAATGGTGGAAAGAAAGGATTTTTTCACTATTGGACAAGGTTGAATTCCCATGAGGGCATAACCTGAAGCCATGGGGAAACCTTGAGGTAGTGGTTAAACATGTGGTTGCACTTGGAGATATTATATTAAATGGTATTGTGACTTGTGCACACATAAGTGAATCAAAGACCACCTCCATGTCCTTTAATTTTTATAGATCCCCAGATGGGGTGATAGGGAGACATTAATGTTGGCATGTTTATAGGTACAATGTAGAATGTTCTTGTCATTGATGGCAAGATCAGAGTGTGCATCGATGGCAAAATGGGAACAACGTAAGCTTGGGTGAAGAAGCAAACAATAGGCTGAGATCAAAGCTCAGGAGAGATAGCATTTTGAGATGCGTAGACAATATTTGTAGAAGGATCAAAGGTCGTGGCCTTTGACACTTAGAGATTTGGGAAAGCTAAATATCAGGAGGAGGAGTGATAGTGGTCGTTGGAACACCGATCTCGAATAGCCAATGTCTATTAGATCAGATTCTGGTAACCAGAGGAAGCGTAGAGGAGAAGTACAGATCTGATCCGTTGGATCTGAGCACCGAGGACCAACAACCATTGGATCCAGTATAACTACAAAGAGGATAAGGCCGAGATCCATCCTCCAAATCCATGAAATGTGAAATCGTGATAAGATATGAACCATTGGATCTAGAGGACACATGGTGAGAGATCAGCATTTCGTTGACTTGTGAATTGGAAAAGTCAAAGGTAAGAGTTGTAGGAACTCACAAAATGTGAAATCACGATAAGATCTAAATCGTTGGATCCAGAGTACACATGGCAAGAGATCATCATTTTCCTGACTCATGAACTGGAAAAGTCAAAGGTAAGAGTTGTAGGAACTCACGAAATGTGAAGTCTCAATAAGATCTAGACCGTTAGATCATAGAGGGTTGTGGGCCATTGATCTAGAGTATTTTGGATATCAAGAGTTGGAAGAGTCAAGGTTGGCTCATGTTCAAAAACCCGACATGTGAAGTCGCGATTTGATCACAACTGTCGGATCAATTTTGAGTGGAAGGACAGGATAAGCTAGCAAAGTTGCATTGCAGAAAGATCGAGCCATTGATCCAAGATCCTGATCAAATGAACAACATTCACTTCGGATATAGAGATGCGAGGAGTTTACACTCATGAAAGTTTGAGATTTGAAATCCCCAGAATGTGAAGTTATGTCAACCAGTGGATCTGGAGATTGGACAATGACCATTAGATCGTGGAAGACCACATAATCAAACCACATCAGCAAGGACAGGTGGCAGACTATGTTAGCAAGGAAACATGGCACAATCAGACAATGACAAGTGTCAAGTTGATTTGGCATTTCAAGTACGTGGAAATCACAAATCCAAGTGACACGTGGCAGTTTCTCGGCTCATGAAACGTCATCGAGTGACGCAAGATTTACGTCACTTCGGGAGTTTTTCTCAGGATTTATACCACCAGTACTCGCCCAAAGACCCAAAGACCCAAAGTCCCGAAGGTCGAAGTCCCGGAGCGGAGGATAGTCCTTGGATTAAAGAGGACATGTGTCAGTGGATTGTCAACTCTAGGAAAAATAAAAGGAAGGATGAATGAGAGTTTGAGAATTGAAATCTCCGAAGTCCAGAGACATTAAGGATATATCGACCATTGATCCAAGAGGGACACGTGTTGTTGGATCGTGGACTCCAGGCAAAATTCTCCAGGAGCAAACGAGAACTTGAGAATTGAAACTCTCAGGGCCTAGATCACGAAATTGATCTCATCCGTTGGTTTGGAGGGACACGTGTCATATGATTGTTGAGACCAAGTATTGCGCGTGGAAAAAGGAAATAAGGTAGATTCATTGATTGAAGAGGATATATGTCAGCAGATCTTCAATTTCAGAAGATATCCAGTGAGCAACAATAGGGTTTGAGATTTGAATCTCACTGATCCCGGATCATGGAGTAAATTTCAGTCATTGATGGAGGAAGGAGAGATTTGGTCCGCAGACTTGAGAGGACAGATCCGAACTGTCCATTCAAGATCACTGTCAAGATCGCGAGATCAACGTTTTTTCTCCATTGTGGGGCCAGAACATGCTCGAGCCTTAATCATTCATGAGTGGGCCGCAATCGAAACCATGGTTTTGGAGAAAGGACATGTGGAGGCTCATGGAGAATTGCGGGGAAAAAAACAGTTTGGTCTAAACCACCTTTGGACATGCCCACAATCACATGGTCACATGAAGCTCATAGCCCAAGGTCATATCATGAAAAGGATACAATGCTCACTAGATAGAAATCGGGAAGCACCTTTTTTATTAGGCGATTGGTCACCACCGGTGGTCACATGAAGGAAGGGGATTAGAAGCCAAAGATGGCATAATTGACTGGATGTAACTAACAAAGAAGACGAAGAGTCTCAACTGCCATAGAAGCTAAGTAATCTCATCATAACGGCCATTGATGATGAACTCATAGGGAACAAAACCGCTAGAGAAGATGAAGAGTTTCCATGATGATCAGGAGATGACTCGACATGAGAAAAGAATGTAGAACAAAGAATTGAATTCATTATGTTGTCGAGCTATGAAGGAGCAAGGGAGAGCTACAGTGAACAACCTGTAGGGAAGAACATTGATGCAGTAAAGAACATGCAGAGGTATTGCGCATGAAGGATGCAGAAGGTGCATAGAGAGTATAAAAACACAGAACAAATAATAGATGGGTGTTGCTGTTGAGAGTGATTCATGCGAGGAGAAGCATGCGGTGTGTAGGAGCTAAAGCACAGAAGAAGCAAGGAACAAAAATGCGTATCTAAGAGAAGAACAGAAAGCGTAGCAGACGTGAGGAGAGAGACACTGATGTAGGCAGAGCAGAGCAGTGTAGTAGAACAGTGATGAGACTGGTAAGCCATATATAAATGTTGTATCACTGTGATAAAGTTGTAAAAAGAAAAGATTTATATTTCAGGGTGCTAGGGAGGTGCTAGGGAGGATTGGTGTCCTCAAAGTTTCAAGTGAGTGCTTGAACACAGGGAGGTGTAGCTTCCATTTGGTTGCAACCAGAAAAACCAGGGTGGCAGGGTGGTGCAAAGGAGAAATATTGTTCTCTGTTATACAGGTTGGTGCATGTGTGACTAGAAGTTGGTGCTTCCATCCAGTTGGTGCTTGAACACTTAGGGATTTGGTGCTTCCTTCTAGTGGGTGCTAGAGAAACCAGGGAGTTGGTGCTTCCTTCTAGTGGGTGTTAGAGAAACCAGAGAGTTGGTGCTCTCCGCAAGTTGCAGCATGCAGAACATAGGTGGTAGCCTCACAATGAGTTGGTTCTCATAAGAATGATAATGTACAACAAATAAAGATTACTTATCATATCAAGAAGAAGAGATTTTCCCTTTATGGGCTTCCTTCGGAAATATCTGTCTCTGTATATTTCACGTGTGTGATTGATGTTGAATATTCTATTGCTTACCTCCCTACATTATTATGATTGTCATTGAGTGATTTGTAAAGAGTTTAAAATGAGCATAATTGTTTAAGCACGGTAACAATTGATTCACCCCCCCCCCCTCTCAGTTGTCCAACAATTAAATATACACTGACTGTGGCCAATGTTCACACACATAAGTGTTGATATTTGTAGCATTAGATAGATACTTCCACATAGGTCTAAGTATATAGACGTGTGGAAGTTGTCCAAATCCTTCTACCTTAGTAATTTACTTTAATTAAAGGAATTATTAAAGTAAAGTTCATTTATTAATTAGTTGAGTTTTATTTAATGAAATGATAAAGTTATTAGCATTAGTGAATTAAATATTAGTCATTGATCTCAAGTGAGGTAAAGTTTAATCTCAATTGTCAATTGCTTTGGAGATTAGGGTTAGGTCATAACTCAAGATTATAAAATCATGGAAAGGGTAAGGGAGGAGACACTTTTTCATATGTGTGTGTGTGTGTGTGTGTGTCAATTGGATGTAGCTTGGATGGTTGGGAGGAATGGTTGTTACCCTCCCCACCCAGGTTCAATTCCTTGTAAGTGACATATGATTCCCTTAAATCGGTCTATAAGATACTCTTCTTGTTGAGTAATATTCTCTTGTTGTTGAACCCTTAATATTCTGAAAATTCTCGACCTCCCCATGTTCTCTCATGGATTTAGGGGGGGTTTTCTGTGGGCATAGCGAGTGTCAATATTCAGTGTCATGATTCACAAGGATGATTTTAGGGGCTAAATTTCACTCATGGGCTAATTTTCCATGGTTTTTCCAAAAATGAGATTCGCTATTTTAAAAATGATTCGCCCAAATTCAAAATCCTTAGAAATTTGAATATTTTTACAAAAATATCGCCAAACATTTATAGTTGGCATATGAAGGATTAGTAAGATTCGCCAAGGTTTATACATTTTAAAATAAATTTCNGTGTGTGTGTGTGAATTGGATGTAGCTTGGATGGTTGGGAGGAATGGTTGTTACCCTCCCCACCTAGGTTCAATTACTTGTAAGTGACATATGATGCCCTTAAATCGGTCTATAAGATACTCTTCTTATTGAGTAATATTCTCTTGTTGTTGAACCCCTAATATTCTGAAAATTCTCGACCTCCCCATGTTCTCTCATGGATTTAGGGGGGGTTTTTCGTGGGCATAGCGAGTGTCAATATTCAGTGTCATGATTCACAAGGATGATTTTAGGGGATAAATTTCGCTCATGGGCTAATTTTCCATGGTTTTTCCAAAAATGAGATTCGCTATTTTAAAAATGATTCGCCCAAATTCTATAGGGTAAAATTATCTTACCTTAAAAATCGCCAAAATTTTATAAAAACTATATAAAATCCTTAGAAATTTGAATATTTTTACAAAAATATCGCCAAACATTTATAGTTGGCATATGAAGGATTAGTAAGATTCGCCAAGGTTTCTACATTTTAAAATAAATTTCCATCCTTAAAATCATCCCTGGGACTCATGAACCACATGTAAACTATATATATATATATATATATATATATA
>JASDQU010244978.1:47813-61926 GCA_032191745.1 Picea mariana
ATAAACAGCGCGGTGCTTCCACATATATGGTTGGCCCAAGAGAACATCACAGACATCTAGTGGGGCAACATCACATAATACATCATCCTTGAAGGGTTGGATTCCATATGACAATCAACATTGTTGGCTGACATGAATATCCCGTCCTTGGCGAAGCCACCCGATGTTGTATGGTTGTGGGTGTGGTGTTGTCGACAATCCTAACTGTTTGACGACCTCTGTTGAGATGAGGTTCTTCTGGCTTCCCCTATCAACAATAAAATGCAACAGGGTCCCCTTCACTCACATCTGTGAATGAAAATGGTGCTCCCCCTCTTCGGGATCTATTGGTTCTTATGATTGAATTGTTGCAGTCGCAACAATAGCAGTCAGGTCTGCGTCAATGATCTGTCCTTTACCAGTATTTTCAGAATCAGATTCTGAATCAGGGTTCATCTTCTTGTCTTTGATCTCAATCACCAATGACTGTTTTGAGCGACATTCATTGGTGTTGTGCCAGGGGCTTTTGTGGAAATCGCACCATTTTTCGGTGTCCTTCTTTGTCTTCCCATGACCCTTCTTTTCCTGTGTCTTGGACTGGTTTTCAGGAAACAGTTTGTTAGGGTCATCTTTTTCATACTTTGGTTGTTGCAGATTTGAAGACCCGAACTCCCGTTTGTTCTGGTGCTTAAATTTCTACTCAATTTTAACAGCATATCGATAATCAGCACCGAGTGATGAGATGTCCAAAAAATCCATTTCAGTATGGATGTATCTGTGTAGAGCCCCATGGTATTTCAGAAACAAATGTCTCTCAAAGTCTTTGATACCCATCTTGGTGCACAAGGTATGGAAGGTATTGGTGAACTCCAGAACTTCTTGGCCCCTCTCTTGCCGCAGTGTGGTCCATCTCATGTACAGGTCCTCATAGTTGACAATAGGGTAATATTATTCCTTTATCGCATCCACAAAAAAATCTCAAGTGGGATCGGCCAAATATATTCCAGACTCCTCTGTGGAACTTTGCTCCCAGTAAGTTTCCCACCAATTTTTGACATGAGAGAGAGATTTAAGGAGTGTGAAGGTGATATTTTATTTTTCGGAAAAATTGTGAACGGAGAAATAACCTTCTAGCAGAGTTAACCATTTTTCTAGGGCTTATGCATCTATCTGCCCTTCACATACAGGAATATCAAAATTAACTTGTACCTTAAAAGGCAAGGTGCCTCCAAAGTGGCCGCTTGATGAATATGTGTCTGATGCTATGGGCGGGCGTTTAAGGATGTGGGCAAAATTCTCCATCATTTCGTCCCTCTGTCGCGTGAGAGCTTGCTCAAGCAACAGATTGACAGGATCGTCTGCTCCATCGTTTTTATTTTATTTCGCCATTGAGGGTTTCTTGGGTGTACGAGAGTGATTGTCTTCAAGAGAGACAAGATCGAGACCCAACTTGCTATACCCGTACCTCATTGGGGACATGCACTAAAAAAATGATCAAGAGCAGCCTGCTCTAATACCACTGATCCGGATTATTTTCAGCACAAAATGAGAGCGGAGATATAATAAAGAAATGCACAGAGATATCGCAGATATTCAATAATATAACATAAATGTATCAGAGATGCAACCATAAACACGGATATACATTAATACATGATTTCTATTAATGAAAGAAATGTGCAGAGACTGTAAAAATACATAGTGAAAGACTCGCTAGAATGGTAGCAGCTTATCTCTGAGAAGAGATGTGACGGCTACTCGCATTCGCAAGAAGATGATTACAATGAGGCTTCGAAGGCATTTTTACAATAAGAAGGAATGTCGAAAACCCTAGACATCCAAAAACCTAACCCTAGGAGATGAAGCGCCAAAAGTCATGTGGGCCCCGTTTGGGTAAGTGAGTACATCAACTTCTTGGGGTCGTAACTTTTGCATACGATCTTTGTTTTAGGCATGTGATAGCTCGTTGGAAAGGTATCATCGAGAAGATTCATTTTGGGGGATCAATAATGCCTTTGACTATCATTGAGAACCTCGATCTCAAAAAAACTTCATTTGGGCCCTCAAAATGGCCCCGGAAGTTAAAACCTACTAAAAATAGTAAATTGCCAAAATTGCCAGAAAATTGTTTCGAGCCAGTCGAAAAAGGTGGGTGGCCACCGATATCCACCTGGATCAAGTTGGCTCACTACATTAAGGTCTATGACTCTGCACAAGCCGTCGTTTCTCTCACGATCCTTCATCATGCCAGCTATTATGTGCCATTCCGACGGCGGTTGGATTGTGCAGTTACTCCAACAGGTAGTTATGTGTGGTAAGATTTGAGGTACGTAATTAATCCTACGTGTTAAAGTAATGAAGATATAAAAGCATGATTTCCTATTTACTAACCAGTTACACTTAGAGCCAATCCGCTTAGTTGCGGGGGGGGGGGAACGTAAATCTAGCCGTTCATTCCGAAGTTTATACACACCTCCACCACCTTTCCACTCACACTTATTTTAACTAAGACACTATATTCTCTCTGCAAATCATGTTCGAGCTTATTGCGTCTCTGATTTAGGTGATAGTTTCTCCTCCCGCATACCTGTAACTCTCAAGAAACATCATGGGAGGATCAGCTATGAGACATGAACCCGCAACTCTGGACAGTTTGTTGCTACACCCAGAGGCCTACCAAATATTTCTCCAGGCAGGCTGGATATCGTATTTTAAAAAGTTGAAAGAGTTTAGTGAGGACGAAGTATTGGAATTCAATCAAAATCTTATTGAAGGGTGCTCAATGGTGAATGGGGTAAGGATTCCAGTAACAGAAGCAAGCATTGCTGCTATAACAGAATTTCCAAGAACAGGAGACCGATGGTTTAACAGAAAAACACATATCCCGGACGCACAGAAAGGGTTTCTCGTCAACACTGAGTGAGTTCAAAACAAGGGCAGAGGTGTAGACGTTAATTCCTTACTAGAGCCATGGGGGAAAGTTTCAAAATTTCTTAAAAGGTACATCACCTGCGAAGGAAAATACCAAGTTGTTTATTTTTTTGATTTCATCTTATTATCACATCTGCAACATCAGAAATTGATAAACATCCCTTATTATCTCCTACAATCATTTCATAACATGGCCCATTTTGTAAAAAAATCCAAGTGCCCCAAGAATTGTGTTTCTAATCACAGACTCATCGGCCTATTAATTCGCAGAGGTATGGGCATTTCTAGTAACCCATCACCTGCTGCAGCATCCCAGCCACAGTCTATAAATCCAAAAAGGACTGCACTAGTCCTTGAAACTGCAACCCATGGACCCCTTCCAGAGCCTCTACCCTCGGCTGCAACAGCAGCCCAAACTCCTACTGTCATTGTCTGTAAGACGCCTCAGAAGAGTAACCGTGTAACCCGAAGCCATCCTGGCATCACACAGACAAGCCTCGATGACTTTGCATTACAACAGCCTGTAGCTGTGGACAAAGAAACAGATGAAGAGCCACCCGTTGGACCACAATCATAGCACTTGGCTGATACACCGATTATTGAAATCCAACCCCCCTGCCTCCGACAAGGAAAAACCTACTCCTACCTCTGCAGTACCTAAAAAGCGAGCAAGGATAGAATGCTTACCCCCTTACCATCAAGACCGCTTACCCCCTATGCTGAGGCACCAACTATCACACAACCCACTCATATTACTGTTACAGCCGATCAAGCACCTACTAGCATTAACTGTGCATTTTCGCAGAAAAGGAAATGTCCATTCAAAGGAAAACCTCGAAGATCCATTGATCAAATTGGATCAACATCAAATCAAAACCCTCTGGCTGTTGCAATAGAGAATTCTCCAGGGGTATGAATACCAAGGTTTACCTTATGCCCAGAACTGCAGGAAATTATCTTCTCCTTTCAAAGCGAATGCACCCAATTCCCAGCAGAATCATCGGTGTTGCCTGATGATTCTGCGCATCCTATGTCCGTTGATGAAATCCAAATTATCTCAGACCCTAGTATACCAGAATTTCCTCCTTGTGTGATTGAGGAAGAACACCATGTTCCTCCTCCAGCAGCAAAGAAAAAGACCACTACTTGGAAAGCAAAGAAAAAGGTCCACCAAGTCTGTTGAAGCTGCAATTGGAAAGAAAAATATGGAGCAGTTCGTTCCTATTCTTCGTCCATTGTCATCTATGCTTGATACGGAGACAGTTCCACAAGAATCAACTATCCACGTCGAGACTAACCCACAAGAACCAGTCCTGACAGATACAGTTGTTACACAAGAACTAGCTGCTCCACAAGAGATTGTCCCACCAGAGCTCGAGATATTAGAACCACCTGTCCATGTTGAGTCTGCTCCACAAGAACTAGTTCCGACAGTCACAGTTGTTACACAAGAACCAACTGCACAGCATGCTGAGGATGTTCCACTTGCAAATTTATTTGCCCAAATAGAGAAAAAGATCAAGAATACCGAAAATTCCAAGATTGTGGCACGGATAACAGAAAATAATAACCTTAAAGCAGAGATAAAAACCTTGAAACAGGAAGTGGAAGCTGCTCGACAGAAGAATCCAAAAGGTATAACCATGGACATCCTAGCACTAACAAAATTTGTTATGGGCAGAGAAAAAGAATTTATGTGTTTTGAATGTGGAAACATTTACTATGAGGTAGTCAAAGTTCCAGTGGCTACAAGACCATCAAATGTATCAATCAAGACTGAACATGGACTCCCTTCTACACAAACATCAGCAAAACAGGGGAGATCTCAACATCATAAATCAGCACCTGGTATGCCAGCCACTTGCAAACAAGAACCTTTGTTTCGTTCACGAGTTGTTACTCGAACAACTCAAACTGATCCTGTTCTCAAGAATAGAAGAACCCAAACAGATGGTTGACACAGTAGATTTTTTCTTTTTGACACAACATTCTTCACTACCGGCACTTAGAATATTCTCTTAACAATTTTGAATGAGGACATGCAATGTCTTCAGTTGGGGGGTATGTTGGGACCATGAAATTTCCTTTTTCACTACACCTTTTGATCATTCAACCCTCTCATTTCCTAAGCTAAACGACTACTATAATGAGCACTAAGACCCTTTTTCCCAAGGTATGAACTATTCATCTTGCTTTTATGTTTTCATTTACTTAGCATGTTTGATTGATAATTATCACATATTTTACCCATGAAATAATTCAACTAATGATCAAAATGATAGAACAGCCCACTTCGAGAATCAGGTCGTTGTTGTCACAGCTATGCACAATTCCTGGGAGCTGTTACAGGACTTCTACAACAAACGACCATCAATCCTGGAAGTTGTTACACAACTGCTACGTCAGAAGCCTGTTAATCTCGGAAGTTGTTACAACAGACGCCACCAGTCCTGTTGTGCTACGACTATTGCAACACATGTTGATTAGAATGTTGGCTCATGATGTTGATGAAGGAGAATTCAAGATTTGATATTTATGATATCTAATGAACAGCCTAAGAATCGGGGATTCTCATGACTGCTCTGTTTATGAACACTGATTGACTCTGACTTTAAATAGAAAAGCTTTTGTAATGTAAAGTTTGTTAATCTTTTGGCTTGAACTGAAGAAAGGAACGATTATTGTACTCAAACCTCTTTATGGCAATTGAATGAAGAACTGGATTGAATTTCTTTAGCATACTGTGATCTATCTCTTTGAGTGGATTCAGTGAGAAGGAAAGGGCCCACCTTCTTCATCGATTCCCCTCTATTTCGAATTCTAGATTTAGTTGTTTTCATTGCAATTGGTTTAACTGTTAGATGTTTCTAAATGCAACTGTTGTTACAGTTTAGTCCCTTCTTGGTAAATGCGCATAAACTTGTCTCATGAGAATTAGAAGTCAGTTGTTGAACATGGTTGGAGAACTGCTTTCCCTTTTTCTGCATTAGGTTAAAAGCTTGTTTTGGAGAATTAAAAGTGTGAAGTAGCTTCTTACAATAAGTAGATTTCCCTTCAGTAATAGGATATAACTTCTTCCTGCAAAAGTAAATTAGAAAGTTAGATTAAGGTAGGCAATTCATAGTTTTTGTAAATTCATCAGTTTAGATTGCAATTATGATTTTAAGTCTGTAGCACTCCAGCTGTATCAACACAATTGTGTCAGCAATATTGTTTGTTTGTTTTTGTTAGAAGAACTTACCTATTGCAATTAGATTAGAGATGCTACCATAATCTAGCATAGATTGTGCAGAATTATCTTGAAATAACAAACTTCCCTAGGTTGACAATTTATATTGAACACTTTGATTTTCCATTTAATTAGACAACTAAAGTGCCCAAGTTGTTACAACAGACGCCACCAGTCCTGCTGTGATACGACTGCTGCAACACCTGTTGATTAGAGTGTTGGCTCACGATGTTGATGAAGGATAATTCAAGATTTGATATTTATGATATCTAACGAACAACCTGAGAATCGGGGATTCTCAGGACTGCTCTGTTTCTGAACACTGATTGACTCTGACTTTAAATAGCAGAGCTTTTGTAATGTAAAGGTTGTTAGTCTTTTGGATTGAACTGAAGAAAGGAACGATTATTGTACTCAAACATCTTTATGGCAATTGAATGAAGAACTGGATTGAATTTCTTTAGCATACTGTGATCTATCTCTTTGAGTGGATTTAGTGAGAAGGAAAGGGCCCACCTTCTTCACTGATTCCCCTCTATTTTGAATTCTAGATTTAGTTGTTTTCATTGCAATTGGTTTAACTGTTAGATGTTTCTGAATGCAACTGTTGTTACAGTTTAGTCCCTTCTTGGTAAATGTGCATAAACTTGTCTCATGAGAATTAGAAGTCAGTTGCTGAACATGGCTGGAGAACTACTTTCCCTTTTTCTGCATTAGGTTAAAAGCTTGTTTTGTAGAATTAAAAGTGTGAAGTAGCTTCTTGCAATAAGTAGATATCCCTTCAGTAATAGGATAGAATTTATTCTATAAGTAAATTAGAAAGTTAGATTAAGGTAGGCAATTCATGGTTTTTGTAGATTCATCAGTTTAGATTGCATTTATGATTTTAAGTCTGTAGCACTCCAGCTGTATCAGCACAATTGTGTCAGCAGTATTGTTTGTTTGTTTTTGTTAGAAGAACTTCCCTACTACAATTAGATTAGAGATGCTTCCATAATCTAGCATAGACTGTGCAGAATTATCTTGAAATAATAGACTTCCCTGGGTTGACAATTTATATTGAACACTTTGATTTTCCATTTAATTAGACAATTAAAGTGCCCAAGCTGTTACAACAGATGCCACCAGTCCTGTTGTGATACGACTGCTGCAACACCTATTGATTAGAATGCTGGCTCACAATGTTGATGAAGGAGAATTCAAGATTTGATATTTATGATATCTAACGAACAACCTGAGAATCGGGGATTCTCAGGATTGTTATGTTTCTGAACACTGATTGACTCTGACTTTAAATAGCAGAGCTTTTGTAATGTAAAGGTTGTTATTCTTTTGGCTTGAACTGAAGAAAGGAACGATTATTGTACTCAAACATCTTTATGGAAATTGAATGAAGAACTGGATTGAATTTCTTTAGCATACTGTGATCTATCTCTTTGAGTGGATTTAGTGAGAAGAAAAGGGCCCACCTTCTTCATCGATTCCCCTCTATTTTGAATTCTAGATTTAGTTGTTTTCATTGCAATTGGTTTAACTGTTAGATGTTTCTGAATGCAACTGTTGTTACAGTTTAGTCCCTTCTTGGTAAATGTGCATAAACTTTTCTCATGAGAATTAGAAGTCGGTTGCTGAACATGGCTGGAGAACTGCTTTCCCTTTTTCTGCATTAGGTTAAAAGCTTGTTTTGGAGAATTAAAAGTGTGAAGTAGCTTCTTGCAATAAGTAGATTTCCCTTCAGTAATAGGATAGAATTTCTTCCTGCAAAAGTAAATTAGAAAGTTAGATTAAGGTAGGCAATTCATGGTTTTTGTAGATTCATCAGTTTAGATTGCAATTATGATTTTAAGTCTGTAGCACTCCAGCTGTATCAGCACAATTGTGTCAGCAGTATTGTTTGTTTGTTTTTGTTAGAAGAACTTCCCTATTGCAATTAGATTAGAGATGCTTCCATAATCTAGCATAGACTGTGCAGAATTATCTTGAAATAACAGACTTCCCTGAGTTGACAGTTTATATTGAACACTTTAATTTTCCATTTAATTAGACAATTAAAGTGCCCAACATAGACAAGGTTGATTCAAGTTGTGACACAAAAGATCTAATAGAGAATATTGATGCAACATGTGCTACATAGGATTTTATCCAAATGGTTGATGTAGCATGTGATACAAATGAGTTCCTAAAAAATGTTGATGCGGCTTGTGACACACAAAACATAGTACAGATGGTTGATGCTAAATGTGACACAGAAGAATTGATGGTTGACAAAAAAGACATAGAAGATATGAAATATTCCATTCAATTGATGGAGGAAATATTTATCAAATATGAATTAGAATCATAGAATGATAACAACAACAACAACAACAACAAATGTGAATAAGAAAAAGAACAAAAAAATGATCTTTCCAAGATGTTTTTCAAACCTTGGGAAGAATTATCATTCAACAAAAATCAACATGGCTTAGGATATGAAAAAGGAAATATCTCTCATATCCCAGACTACTCCAAACCAGTTCAGTTTGTGAGTGCAGGACTTCTTGATGAAGTTAATAATATTGATGATAAGTGCTAACATTTTCATGGAGTTGGTCACTTGGAGTCACGGTGTTTTGATCTCCATCCTTGTCTTCATTGTGGGAAGACAAATCATCTCTTAGAAAAGTGTCGAAAAAAGAAGAAGTTTAAGCAAACAATTCATTATGGATGGATAAATTCATGGAAATGGAATCAACAAGTAAAGAAGCTACATCAATCTTATTTTCTAGTCAAGATAGAGGTAAAGCCACAACTGCATGGAGAAATGAAAACAACAAAAATCTTTCAAACAACCATTTCATATGATTTTGGTGATGATCTAGATCTTATTCTATATGTTCTTTGAAATTCAAACATGAATCATAGATGGTACTCTCCATGCCTCAAGAGGGGGAGAAAACTGATGATAAGGAAACTCTCTTAAACCTTCAAGGGGGGAGTGAATATGGTTATCGATAAACCAAAACAACCACATTATTCAAATATCAATAAAAATGGTTAGTGGTAATCCCAAACCACCACATTGTTCAAATCAATTTGGTTAGCGATCATCCAAAACCACCACATAAAGAATCCAAAGCTTCAACTTGGATCCATTAAACTATGAATCATTAAAGAACATAAAGAATCTAAATCTCAAGCTTGGATCCTCTCAATCAACTTCAACAAACTTCTCACCTTGTACTTGAAAGGGGGGATATCAGATATCAATGATGATAGTCAAGCTTCAAGATTCAAATTCCTATCACAATCAAAATCAATCAACGTTTGGGAATTCCAGCATAGAAATAAGTCTCGCCAAATCAAAAGAATGGGAATGTTCAGACATGGAAATTGATCACTTCCAGATAAAATGTGTTAGCGATAATTCTTGTCATGGGCTCGAGAGCATTCAGGTCTGCAAGTTGCACGAAATCCTCAAGCGCAGCACAAGAGAATCCTTGTTTTTCCAAGTAGCAGGTCAAGTGAGCGGGCAAAGTGTCGTCGACAGCATCCAAGGTCTATTTTGCAAAGCAGATCAAAGGTCGGTGGGTAATTTCACTCAGCCGAGTCACGCCAAGTATAGCGCAGAAGTTTTCAAAGAGGTGAATGGTCAGAAGTCTTCGTGGAGAACTCGCGAAGTAACAAGGGCCGTTGATCGCGATCCGTTGATGCGTGGGTTCATTTCTTGAACTCGGGGTTCGTGAGTTCGGAGGGCGGACCATATCCTTTGATTGCGTGAGATCGCGAGTCGCGAGGATTGTGGAAAGGAAAAGAGCCATCGCCTCTCGGGATTTCGCGGAGGGAGAGTGCCAAGGTTCGACACTCCAACTCGCGAGGTCACGAGTTGCGAGAGGCACCAGCACTTAAGCCTTAGCCGATGGTTACGTGTGGAGGGCACCGATAGTAAAAAGAGCTATACAGTATTGCCGAGAAGATCTCAGCCGCCCATCCAGAGGGACACGTGGTGCACGATTAGGCTCCTCGCCTTTTCGCCCATCGCGACTTTGAAGCACGAGGAGCAGCCTCCTTCCATCCACGAACTCGCGAATCGCGAAAGGGAAAGAACTTTTAAATATTGGGCCCACAGTATCTTGGGGGGGGCAATCTCAGCCGTCCATTTGAAGCAGACACCTGGCGCGTGATTAAGCTCCCAGCCTTTTCGCCCCTCGCGGTTTCAAAGCGCAAATAACAGCTCCACCATATCTCGATACACGAAATAGCGAGAGCATTCAGGACCTAAGGCCCACAGCAATGTCGGGTGAGTTTAGGACCGTCAGATTTGAAGGATGCGCGACACCAGATTGAGCCGTCTCGGCATATCGCTCATCGCGATTTCGATCAGCAAGGATCAGCCCCTTCATATTCGCAAATGCTGAAAAGCGCCATGGGAATAGGCACGTGGTCACAATCCGTGGTCACTTGGAGAAAGAGAGAAGCTGCGTAAAGAAGGCCGAAGCGCCGAGTTCAGTTACAGAGAGGATCGTCGCAATCTCCAAGCGCCATCGAATCCGATCTCCATACTATTTCTCGCCTGGAGTGAATGATGACAAGAGCGGGTGGTTGAAACCTCCTTTCATTCATTAAGTGAGGGTATGAAGGGTCTGGCAAACCATCTGCCTGAGGAAGTCCTGTGTATCGATTTTCTCAAAGGAGCCATGCCGAAGTCTTCAACTCGACAGAAAAGTCTACACACGCTATCTGAACACTTATTAACTCAGCTACCCTCCTTACAAGAGCCATGCATAGTTAAGGTGGCATTTAAAGAAATATATCAGTACGAGTTTGATTGAAGGGACACCCAGCCTTGGGTGACTAAGGCACGCCTCTGAGAGGAAAATTTTCCTGAGTTTATAAACTCATCCTTTGTATTTTTGTAGGTATCGATGGTTGAGCAGAGCTCCCTACTGTAATGTTTTAACAGCTATTCTAGCTTTCAACTTATGCTCCTGTATATCAGATTTCTTGTTTTATGACAGACAGTTCCTCTTACTCCATCTAATTTTCATCTCATGCAAAGAGAGTTCTTGATTGACTGAGTCGCGCGAGTTATTGCGGTTATGTTATGGTAAAAGATTTATTGTTGCATTGCTGCATTCTCTGGATTTGCGTTTGAATGTCAGATGATATCGCATTTGGACGTCTTCTTCCTCAATCTATTAGAAACCTATTGTTTATAACAGACCTCCGCTTTTCTCTTATACAAGTCTTCCACCTATTCACCCTTTACTACACCTCACTGTCTGAAGTTTACGCAAGACCTCACTTGCTCATGCATACCTGGCCTAGTTTCAGAGTTGGAACGCTATTGTTTTGAGTTTCCCGCCATTCGATCACCCATCTATGAACAACCATGACATAAAACTGATGGGCGTTGGGCTCTGCTCCTGCTAGCAATCCAGGAGTGACTTCCGACGCTAACATTTCTGGCGCCGTTGTCGGGGACGAACTTGAATATTTTCCCCGGGATTGAACGACAACGATTAACTGATTCTGAAGGTGCATCAGATATCAAAATTATCAAGATTGTTGTTTTGCACCTGGAAACTCCATTGTGACGACTCTGCTGGGGAGAACCTGCTCTATCAATTGTGGCTTTCAGAGGCAAACACACGCGGTCTCATCCACAGCTGCCCCTAGCTACACCTGAAACTGATCCAGAGGTGGTTCTCAAAAAATGAAAGGCCCCTGAAGAAGAAGCTTCCACCGCCGAAACAGGTAATCCGTCATCTCCTTCTGTAAGAACTCCGTTTTCTCCCCCTCAGTTTCTTGATAGACCTCCTTCACAAGCTTCCCGTTTCCTGAATTTTGGGGGTGTTCCTGTTGAGTTTTCCCCTCTTGGTCTGGGATTGGAGGGAGAAATCCTTGTCACTCCCCTCTCCTCTGAAGCTGTACCTTGGCGTAGACCCACGACCACAGAAGATTTCCCCACTTCTGCACAAGGAGGAGTACCTCTTGACTTGAACTCGTTAGCTTTCTCCTTGAACCCGCTCTTGTTTCCCACTCCACTTCAAGACTCATTCCCCGCAGCCCCTTCGCGAACTCCTTCTCCTCCGAGTTCCCCTTTACATAATATCCATATGGCCGGAGCAAATCCCCCTATGACCGCAATGGAGACCATCATAGCCGCTAGGTATTCTCCTCTTGTATTACCACAGCTTCTCAATGCCCTCCCGCCAGAAGGATACCTAAAGCAGCTGCCCAAATTTACAGGCGAGGGGGACATAACTACTGAAGAACACCTAGCAGCTTTTTATACTTTCGCGGATGATAATGTTATCATGCACGCAGACGTATGGATGAGAATTTTTGTCCATAGTCTCCAAGGAGAGGCTAGAAAATGGTTCAAGGCCCTGCCTCCTGGATCTATTGATGGAATCAGAGCTTTAGATAGTACCTTTCTGAGACAGTGGGGAGATAAAAAAGATTTCATGTATTACATGACAGAGTTCGGGTCGTTGAGGAGAAAGGAAGGAGAGTTTGTCTCCGACTTCTCCAAGAGATTTAATAAAATGTACAACAAAATCCCTGCTGAGATAAAGCCCTCCGAGGCCTCTGCAATGATCACTTACTCCAGCGCTTTTGATCCTGATTTCTGCCTACTGCTAAGGGAGAGAAGAGTTGCTACGTTGGCCCACATGCAGGATGTGGCCGTGGAAGTAGAATCTAACATATTGGCTGTCAACCGACTCAGGAACGCAGGTGATAGAAATATGCCCAAGAACAGGCATGAAACTTCCCCATCCAGTTCCTCTCCCCTGCCCCATTAGACAGATGAGACAGACAGAGCAATAAAATCGCTTGCTGCCAAGATGGAGAGGTGGGAATTAGAGGGGAAGCCCATGTACAGAAATCCCCTAAACACTGATAATAGAGGTTTCAGACGACCTGCAAACAATATACCTCAGGTCCTCCCGAGGGAACAAAGGGGAAAAGACAGAGAATATCAAAGGGTTCGAACCCCCCTCCAAAACAACCTAGTTGATCATGAGGAAGGAGAGGAGATAGACGAGTTTAGCCCTGAGATTCACTGTATTGAAGAAGCTCCCCCTTTTCCCTATTTGACGCAGTCCACATATGAAGAATCACTGATGAGTGCTCAAATTCATGAGTTGGGAAAAGAACAAAGGGCCGGTCACACTTCTAACAGATATAATCTCAGATCGAGAAGGAAAGAAGGAGACTTTGACAGCCCAGACCAGCCCCTCGTGGCAGAAAGGACTATTAGATCTGTAGTAGCCACTACTAAAGATAAAAAAGCTCAGAGCGCTTTGCCAGTAGTCAAAGAACCCGTCACCGAGGTAAGGGAAGCTCCTAAGCCCATTCCATCCTTTAATTTTGAACATGAAATTCAAAAGATCAGAATCCCCATCCCTCTCTCAGAGCTAGTTAAAAATGAAGATTTTAAAAGATCCCTCTCCAAGCTGCTACAATCTGAGTCTCCCCATCCCCCCTCTGACTCAGTAAACCTTCAATATGAGAAGCCAGCCGTCATCTTAGGCCCCATGGTAGAAGACAGAGATGACTCATCCCCCCCTTTCTACACATCCCTGAACATACATGATAAAGTACTGCATAACTGCCTCATGGATTCAGGGGCTTCCCATAACCTTATGCCAAAGATAGTCATGGAAGAATTGGGACTGGAGGTACAAGAACTTATCATGATTTGTATTCCTTTGACTCAAAGAGACTGCAGTGCCTAGGAGTCATCAAAGACCTGGTGGTTTCCCTGTTTCAGCTGCCCATGAAAAGTGTGGTCATGGATATTGTGGTAGCCGACGTTCCCCCCAAATTCGGTATGCTATTGTCTAGATCGTGGATCAAGAAACTTAGAGGGACACTACAGATGGATCTCACATACGCCACCATTCCGATCTTCGGAGGGGAACAAAGGAGATTATACAGAGAAGCCCAGCTAGCCTATATTGTCAGTGATGAAGCAGACCCTACAAA
>JASDQU010244978.1:61976-81097 GCA_032191745.1 Picea mariana
GTAATGTTTTAACAGTTATTCTAGCTTTCAGCTTATGCTTCTGTATATAAGATTTCTTGTTTTATGACAGACAGTTCCTCTTACTCCATCTAATTTTCGTCTCATTCTAAGAGAGTTCTTGATTGACTGAGTCGTGCGAGTTATTGTGGTTATGTTATGGTAAAAGATTTATTGTTGCATTGCTGCATTCTCTGGCTTTGCATTTGAATGTCAGATGATATCGCATTTGGACGTCTTCTTCCTCAGTCTGTTAGAAACCTGTTGTTTATAATAGACCTCCTCTTTTCTCTTGTACAAGTCTTCTGCATGTTCACCCTTTACTACACCTCACTGTCTGAAGTTTACGCAAGACCTCACTTGCTCATGCATACCTGGCCTAGTTTCAGAGTTGGAACGCTATTGTTTTGAGTTTCTCGCCATTCGATCACCCATCTATGAAAAACCGTGACATAAAACTGATGGGCGTCGGGCTCTGCTCCTGCTAGCAATCCAGGAGTGACTTCCGACGCTAACAAAATGTATCTAGATATTGGCGGTTTTTCAGGCATATCTTCATCAAATCTCAATTTAGTGGTTTCAAATTGAAGATGATACCAGTTATTGTTTTGTTGTTGGTACAATTATTTAGACTTGTGATTGAGGGGGGATGGGGGGTGTTAGAATGTGAGTCCCTAGACAATCACAAAGTCTGAGACCACCTATTTATGAGTTGTAATCCTTATCTATTGATGAGGTGTTGTCATGATCCACTGATGATTTTTCAGTGAGATCTAGAAGTGGTCCTATCTACGTATTATAAATTCACATCATGAGATCAATACAAAGTACAATAGAGAATGGCATAAATCCTTTTTAGCCAATTCTTGTCTATTTTTTTGTGTGCTTAATTCTTAACATTGATCCATCACTGGGATCGGGATTGACAAGCATTCAAGGTTGGTCCCGATCTTTGGTATCATCCCACAAAGGAGGATATTTATTGTATCATTGAGTTGTCTAGGAAGGGGATGTTTGGCCCCAATTCCCTGATCTACTACCCAGCTTTGCAGGAGAGATCCAGTTAGCATATCTGTAGAGGTATGTCAGGCCAAACATTGTTCATGTTTCAAAATTCTAGGTTGTTGGTGGTCAGTTGCAGATAGATTCATTTGGTGCAAAGAAGGTTAGGTGCATGTCCCTTACTGGAACCCCTTACATCTAATGGGAATCGCACTATTTTTTCATTGATGTACTATGTATACAGTTTAGTTCAGAGGCTTTGATTGATTAGGTGGTCGGAAAAAAATTGTGTCTATTTTGTTTCACATTACATCATTGTCACTCTATTTTTGGTGGGAGGTTATTCTTCCTATTTGCATCAAAGTTGTTTACATTATTTTTTGAGAGGTTTCATGTCACTTGAAAATTACTCAATCATATTTTTCTTACGCTCCAAGGGGACATCTAAAGGTAGACCCGATGCAAGGAAATTTTTATGAGCAGTTGGTAGTATACTGAAGTTATAGTTTATCAACAACTCATCACCAGTAGACAAACTACATATTGAATGCACAACAAAACATTTGGATGCCTTCCTTTTGATAAATAACTCTTTATCATTGGAGTGTTCCTCAAAGGAACAATTTACATGAAATAATGACATATAGTTATTTATTAACCCTACAATGTTCCCATGAGTTTGTGGATGACCATCAATATATAACCAGATTTTCTTGTTAAATTTTCCATATGAATAATTATTCATGCACATACTATACATGGAAATGCTATGTTTGTATTTAACAATATTCAAATAATTAGACCGACTATAAAAAGGACCACAAAATGGCATGAGTGTTGTTGATTGTTTGAGAGGAATGGATAAAAGTGAAAGGATGAACAATCCAATATTTGCAACATTATTTTAAACTTGGAAATAATATAACTATTACCACAAAAAGAGAATTTGGTTCCAACATCGAGCACAAGCATAGAAGATGGATAGACAACATACAAATCTCAGTTATAACAGGTTTGGTATTTACTTTGTAGATGGATAGGAAGAGGGAAGTCATTGCTACCTTCCAACAATTGAATCGAATTTGGTGTGTACTTCGGCATTTTTGCTCTCAACTCATACACCGTTTTGGATCTCCTAGTAGAGATGTTTTGAGTAGTATTGAAATCATACTTTAGCTCACTAGAACTCTCCATTGATTGAACACAAGGAGATGGGTTGGTCAATTTATGATGAAATTTAGTTGATTTAGCTTCCAACTTTTCAAAAAAGGAGCATAGGGAAGTGTTCCTACATGCCTTTTCTATATCACCTATTGGATTCTTGACCACAATGGGAGGTATTATGCCGTCAACTTTGAGTGGTTTATCATTAATATAATGGTACAATGTGACACGTCGAGGGTTCTCCTTCAACCCTTTACATTTTGAACAACCACATACTATTGGGGTGTCATAAAAGAGATCCAATTCGCGATGTAATACCGTTGACCCAGGCTAGTTGTTGAAAGATGGCATGTTACAATTGGCAAGGTAAAGCAGTGATCCATTTTCATCAAACATTTGCCTACAATATCTTTCTCCTGGTAAGAGATTGTGGCATTTTGGGACTGGTGGAATATCTTACACATCCGAACTCGATCCTGAATCATGATCCTACAAAATTAAACGAACAATTATTCAAATGCATGTGCTTACATAATATATATTCAATGAGATAAATGAATTATAAATAAAATTTAAACTTACTACAATCAGCAAGAGACAACTTGAAGAACTTGCAACGATCTGGAATGAGTTGGAATATGAAGAATTGGCTATTTGATATTATAAAGTTTTTTAACCTACAATTGAGAAAAAATTAGCATGAATACATGAATAAATTCTTAAAAGAAAGTTTGGGAAGCATAAAACAATCTAACTTCAAATAGAATTTGAACGAATTTTAAAATTTGACAGTGTGCCTAATTATATTTTGATGGTCTGATGGATCTATATATAAAAAAACGCACCAGTGCGAAAAATTATGAGAGGCACTGCGAATGACTTTTGTTTTTCCTTCTCAAAGAAAAACCTTCGCAAAATTTAAATACGGATGTTTTCATTTGTATTTTGTGAATTAAATTGTTTGTCGGTGCATTTTTACGTAAAAACCACACCGGTGCATTAAAAATTGTATAGCACACTAAAAAGATATGGTGCACTATCCTGTCAACAACATCGTTGAGTTTAAAATAAAGATAACATTATTTTTAATATCAAAAGCGCCATGTTTTAAATTCGGTCATGGGTTCAATAGTGTGTAATGAACAATAATCAGGCATTAATGGTTCTATTAATTTATAGAGCATCACGTCAATGTAACAATTTGTTAACCAAATGCTTTCAATTTCGTAAGAGCATAGTTATCATATACAGGTGCATATACATATTATTAACACGCTGATGCATATACATATTATTAACCAATTGGTGTGTACCGCTTTATTCTATGCATCGAAATCTTATTTTGTAAAAAAAATCATAATTCATAATTTTTATATCTGATGATTCCTGGCTTTTTTTTATAGAAGTGGTCGATAGAATTTCAAGGAAAACAACTTATTGCGGCAAGTTCGATAGTAGCTCATCCCCAGAGAACAAGGCAAAATCTTTCAGTTTTATTAAAAAATTAAAATATTTGGATTATCTATAAATTTAAAATAATGATGTGTATTGGTTAAGACGTGCCATGTAGAGCAAAAACTTGAAAAAACTTGATAAGATTATTCGCAATTTGAGTGCAAAAGAGCATAAAATATTTATGGAAATGTGGCAGAGAGATCGATTAGGTGGATCAAAAGGTAATCAACATGAAATTTTCCTTTGACTTTTTATTAAAAGTGAATTTCTTAACTTTAATCGTTAACATGTTTTAAACACTCGATTTCACATTTTTTTAATGTTGTGCAGGGACTAATAGCAAGGGAACAAAATTTTGTCCTAAGAAAACAATTATGAAGGATGTAAATGATGATGTCTTAGTCCACATTTCATATAGAGTGGTGCTAGAGTTAACAAGAGGGGCAAATTGTTTTACATAACTTTGAGGGATTTAGTGGAAAGAACATATAGATGCACTTTCCACTTACAATACAAAAATCAATCCAATTACTCCAAGAATCAGGTTATACATAAACGATAGGAAGTGTTTCCGGTGAAATGGTCAATGAGACTCGAAGAACTCATCATCATACACAAAGGGCATCTGCCCTCCCAATTGCAACATCAATTCACTCCACTTGTATGTTGTTGTTTCAACATCGGGAAGCCATTCTCCCAGATTGGTCATGCCGATTTGACCAAGGGAGGATGATACATTCACTCATGGGGATATGCTAGTGATGAATGGCCAAGGATGTTGATGGTTCCCCAGTTAGCAACATCGCGCAGACATTCTCCTAGATTGGCCATGTTGATTTGACCAAGGGAGAATGATACATTCACTCATTAAGCTTTGCTAGTGGTGAATGGCCCAAGCATAGTATTTATCCTTAGTCATTATGATTTGATTAGGAGTAATAAAGACTTGAGATGCAACATCGAGCATACAATCTCCCAGATTAATCATTCTGACTTAACCAAGCGAAAATGATACATTCACTCACGGGGCCTTGCTAGTGGTGAATGGCTCAGGTGTAATCTTTCTCCTTAGTCATGTTGATTTGATAAGGAGTGATAAATACTTGAGATGCTAGATGATATCACATGCCTTCTCCAGGTTGGAGTGATCTAATTTTTATAAGGTAGGTTTGACTTGTTTACAAGTGTAGTCTACTGTTGAAGAAGTAGGCTCAAGAGACCTCTTGTGATGAGGGGCTTCTTGGTGGGTTTACTCAACATTAGAAACCTATATTAATTAGACGTGCATGTGAGGATATGTCACATCCACAAAGCTCATGGACAACTTTTCTAATAAAAGAAGAAATCCAAGAAAACCAGTCAAAGACCATTATAATATTAATGAAACACCGGAAAAGCATTAAATGAATTATTATGGACAAAAGAAGAAGTCGGCCCCACAAGTAAATAAAGGTGACTCGGATTACTATAAATAATGGTTGGATCATTTCATTATCACATCACAAACATATCACCTCAGAAAAGTGCACAAGTCTAGTAGTTGTAGTGCAATAGCAACAACAGTGCCAACGAAATCTTCAAGGAGCTTCTTAGCAACTATATTTTTGTGGTGCACTATCTTTGTCTAGTGGTTCGTTAGCCTTGAGGGATCTTCCTCATGCAAGGGCGCAACTTTATATATGTTGTTTTATTCATTGAATGGTGATTTACTTCTGGATTAAATTCTTCTTAAAAAAAAATTGTTGGGTTTTCTCCTAAGGTTGGGTTTCCCAGGGTAAAAATATTGTGTCTATTGTGCATGGCTATCTCTCTATGATTCTATTATTTTCGCTACAATTTTATTTAAGTTGGTATTTTCATTGTGTAATTATTCTATGATAGCAGTGACATTAAAATATGTTTAAAATCATAAGGCAATAATTATTAGATCCGGAAATTAGAAAAATCAACATGGTATCAGAGCTTTGTTAAGATTTTCCACTGCACAGATCTGAACTTGTCGAGCTCGTTGAGAATTTATTGCAAGGCGTTGGGACTAATTTTACCATAGATAAAATTTCCTTTCCCTAGCACATCTACTACACCCCTTAGATTGAAATTCCATCAAAGTTGACTTTTGGTCAAAATCAAAGTCAAAAGGTTGACTTTTGGTCAAAATCAAAATATGATGTCCAATCTCATGGAAGAAGACACTTGTTCTTGTTTTTGTTCTTGTTTAGGTAGGTTACCATGAAGACTAAGGAATCCAAGCCTGACGAGATTGTAGATAAACTTCAGAAAGAACATTCATTTGTCTTCGCTCTTACAGACACTATTATAGATAGTAGTGATACATGGTTGATAAACAATGGTGCTTCAAGAAACATGACAGGTTACTGAGATTATTTCAGATATTTAACAGATAAGAACTCATCATTACAGGGGGATCTTGGATACAATGCCAAGTATGCACTAAAAGGAGTTGGAACTATAGCATTCCAGCTAGAGTCTGGAAAATCTCTATACATGAGAGATGTATTGTTTGTACTAGGATTAAGGAAGAACCTACTCTCTATCTCAACATTGGAGGATAGAGGTTGCAGAGTTACATTTGTGGATGGTTAGGTTCTTGTATGGCCTAAGGACTCGAACATAGATGCAACATAAGTGATTGGTGTTCGAGAGGGAGGATTGTAGAAATTATCAAGACGTTTAGTGGCACTGAAGACTTTGACACAAGAATTTGCAAGGATTGTAGAGGTTTTGCTTGGATAAGGGAAGGCTATTATATAAGTAACAACTACCAGATAAGCCGAAATCAAAATCAAACTTGAAGAGACCCACAAGTAGTCAAAACAGAAAGAAGTCAACAATCATGACGAAATTAGAAAAAGACTTGTGGTCAAAACAGAAAGAAGTCAACAATCATGACGAAATTAGAAAAAGACTTGTGACACTTTGCAAAAGGCAATAAGGATGCAAATGAAAGTGTGGACTCTCTTAGATGGAGGGAGTTGATTACATAATTCCAAAAGAAGAGCATGCATCCATGTATGAAGCAAGGATTAGGAGGGAGCTAATCCTAAATGATATGATCCATTAAGGATTATGAAGTATCTATCCAAGTTCCCATTGAAAATAACATCCATGATAAGCAACACATGTTCAGCTTGACTCTAGAAAAATTCTTCTTCGAAAAGAAGCCTTAAAGTATCCTTGGTTGTCCATCTACATCCATGATCCTATGATGAAAGGAAGAAGTTGGAATCTTCAGCGCATGGAATCTATAGAAGACTCCATGGACCCAAGAGCTAAAGAGAAACATGAGGAAGAACATGAAGATTCCAAGAAAGAAAGAAAAGCCAAAACAACCAGTTATTATACCGAGAATCATAAAGACTACCAGCTTGGTTTGAACCCACTAGAAGCAATCAAGCAGATGACATGGAAGTTATGATAAAGAACAATATATGTAAGAAAATGTGAAAAAGACTTATGAATGGAAGCACTATGAGATTCAGAAGTTATTCCAGAAGAAAGGAAAAGACTATGACGACAACTCGTTCCAGTAAACTAGATATATCTCTTGTAGTATCCATGGATTGGAATTTACATATAAAAGATTGTTCTTCCCAAATAAAGCAAATTGAGAAAGAATCTTATACCAAAAAGAGACCCATGTATGCAAATATAAGAATACTTTGTATGGATTCAAACAACTTGATGCATAATATCTTATATACAATAGAAGCGTGGTGAAAACCTTCTATGACAGAAATAGTGTATCAGAATGGTTACTCATAAGTCTGGGATGATGGATTGATAATCCATGACAAACTCTCATGATGACAGAAGAAGTGCTACTTGGATATGTTTTAGTTTGAGCTTTGTCACAATGTCATGAGCTAGAAGGAAACAAAAGTACTAAATTCAACCATGATATATTGTAATGATCAGAGTTATGTGAAGCCTTCAGAGAAAACCAATGTTCCATGACAGACCGAAGTACATTGAGATCAAGCATTATATTCTTCATGATAAAGTCCGGAAGAGAGAAGTGGTTCTCCAGTATATCTCTGTCAATGAGTAGATAGCAGATATTTTGGTAAATCCTTTGTCCAAGATGAAAAGTTTGTGTACTTAAGAAACAAGCTGGGACTCGTGGAGACAACTTCCTTAATGAAAAAGGAAGAGATTACTCCCAATTTGGGAGGGAGAACTGATATTCTATTGATATATGGACAGTTATTTTTCAGTTCAAAAAATGGTCCAGGATGAACAATTCCTTTCTAGTTCGGAAAGTGGTTTGAGATATCTGATGGACAGGCATTTTCCAGTTTGGAAAATGGTCTGATAGATTGTTGATGTACCATAGATAGTGATTCCCCTTGTGTCCAGTGTGGGGGAATGGTCTAGGACGGTCATTCTTTTTGGCAGTCACTCTGAGTAGTGGTCAAGTAGAATGGTATGCCTCGCCCTACATTCATTCTTTCGAAGTTCACAGTTATAAGCAGTTTCGAAGAATGCTCCATTTTGGAGGTTGGTGCAGGACTGTCATTTCCATTAGGAAATGGTCTGAACAATCATTCCCTAGGGCAGACTCATTCTCTCTAGGTTGCACTATGATTAGTGCCGGAGGAATGGCCCAGTTAGGTGAATGGTCCAGGTTGAGCAATCAGGGACAGGCAATCCCTAGGGCAGACTCATTCTCTCCAGGTTGCACTATGATTAGTGCCAGAGGAATGGTCCAGGCTCAAAAATCAGGGACAATTATTCTTCTATGCTTGAGAAGAATAGTCCAGATAGTCCATGGTTGATGTTTTACCTTCTAAGGGAAGATGATCTTCCATATCTCCCAAATGTGAGTGGAAGAATGGCCCAGATGACTCAGTTTATATCATGACATTATTTTATGCAGGTTGATATCAAATGATATGTTTGTTGTGGAGACTATATGTCTCTGGACAGTAAATGCATGCTATTGTGGTGGATGTCTTCCACTGGTTGTGACTATGTGTCACTAATTAAGTAGTCGTGTGTTACTTGGTGTGGTTGTGTACCACTCGATAGTAGTTGTGAACTACTATGGATAGACACAGTTGTGTTTTATTGAATGGCATTGTTTTGATTGCCATGAAGACTATCAGTAGTGTTCGAAATGATTACTAGCTAAATGGATAGTCAGTGTGTTGGTGGACAAACATTCTCCAAGCGGAAAATGGTCTAGGACATTTATTCTTCTAGGTTGTATGTCTGGATTAGAAGAATAGTCCTTGTAGCCCATGGTGTGGCTTCCAGCATCTGTTGGAACAATTATTCTTCTAGGACATATGTCCAGATTAGAAGAATAGTCCTTGTAGGCCATGGCGTGGCTTCCAGCATCTGTTGGAACAATTATTCGTCTAGGACATATTTACGGATTAGAATAATGGTTCTTATATCACTCAGAAAATACTAATAGTAATGATAGTGCTCATGATTTGATCATGAGATAGCATGTGTGGCTATGATGATGTTATCGGTTGAATGATATGTTTGTGCTCAAGATCATTGCCTTTAATACCTCCCTAGCTAAGAGGGAGTGTTGATATTTTGGTAGCTGCGGGAGGTATTAACCTCCACGTGTAACCTTGACAAGACTAGAATATTCTAGGAAGCAAGAGAAGCCCTAAAAGCCTTGGACATAACCCTAGAAGATAAGTCGGCTAAAGAGAATAATTAATATTGAGTTTCTAGCCTCCAGAAAGAAAAGTCGACCTAGACAACTAAGAAAGAGCGGTATAAATACAGGATGCCAGAACTCATTTGGACACAGACAGCTCGCAACTGCAGAAATTTAGTAAGTCCGCAAGTTTGGAGAGTAGCTACAGCTGCGACTACTGCAACTTGTATTTTCGGTTTTAGGCTTGGACTTTCTCTTGGTTATGGTTTGCACTTTCTGCCTTGTGCGCTAGCTCTAGAGAGAGGTACGTACATTGATTGGTTATTGGTTCTAGGGTTTTCTTCCAGAATTATTCTCTCTATCAAGGTTAAGGTGCTCAGGGATGGCTTCGGGCTATGGTTGGGTGACAATATTTCTATATTGTCTATGGTGAAACGAGCACACCTATTTTTCTAATACGTCCAACCTGTCCTCAAACCTCAATCCGGTAGTCATACTTGTCCAACTGACCAACAGTATTTTTCCCTTCCCTTATCCAAGAAAAACTCCAACAATCCCTGCAAATCCTTGTGTCAAAGTCTTTAGTGCCACTCTTTAGAGTCTCAGCTCTGATACCATGCTGATTTTTTTACTAAACCCAGAAACGATTTCCACTTCCAATAAATTTACTTCACACAGATTATTTGCACAAAAAAATAAAATGTTCTGAATCTGAAAACTTATGAATGGAAATACATTGGATTTATTCAACGAAGATGCACAGTTGAATCATAAACATCACACATTTGAACACGGATATTTCTAGGCAATGCCCCTAGAAAAACCCCGAAAGAAAAACCAGTGATGAAAGAGATTTCTTGATTAATGTGCCCACAAAACAAGCTGGAAATTACAGCAATAAATACACAACAATAAATGACCTATACTACCCTTAATTTCCGTGCAAGCTTGCAGCCAACTCCCTCAGGCACCATAAGGCTTGTATGGCTACCTTACACTGTTGTACAACCTCAAAATCTGTGTCAAATCTTGTTGCAACAATTCGTGACCTGTACGATTGTCGTACGATCTTTGTACAACTTGTACGGCCCACTAAATGCAATGATATGCCTCCTCAATTCACGTGCCCAGCAGTACAACCCTCCTCGAGCTGTCTCGATCCTCGTGTTGCCCCTTAGAAGGAATTCGCCCTTCCTCTCTTGCTGCAAAATCTTCCTCTTCATACTCTTCAACTCTCCAAGAAACTCACTCTTTCCAATGTGTGCCTCTCACTCTCCTCCGATCTGCTTTTATAATCTCTTAATGACCAAATCACTAACTCTAAGATCTCAACGGTTAAGATTAGATTGTGTCTTCCCGAGATCGACGATTGTGACTTAATCTCTTGTTGAGATGACTTAAATCACTTAAGTCACTCAACTTTATAAAAAGTCACTTTAGTCATTAAATAAAAGCCACTTTAACTTCATAAATGCAATTATAAACTTAAGGATCTAGAGAACGTCACTCAAGCACTTCCACATGCTAGGCACCACCAATGAAGAAGTACTTGTTTCAGCTACCCCAAAAACCAACAATGTTCACACTCTGTTACAACTTACAATGCAATCAAAACATCATACATATTGTCGATCTTCTTTGCAATGTGAGTGATCAAATGATCCTTCACCAAATCAAGAATTGTTATATTTTCCTCGAATTTTTTTTATTATGCTTGGCCAATTGCTTCAGGGCAATAGGGGCAATGATCACTTTCTCAACATGCTCCCAAAGCTCAACCTCCTCCAATAGCATTTGCAACATGTATTTCTAAGATGTAAAATTGGAAGAACTTTTCAACCTGTCACACTCTCTAAAAACCAAAAACATGATCCTTGCAAATCTAAAGCACACCTCAAAGATGTTGAAATATTGTAACTGCAAAGAGTATTCTATTTATTATTGAGTTAGTATTCATTAGATCAATCCCCTTTTGTGGATTGATCATGTCGGGCATTGTAATTGACCAAATCCTCTTTTGTGGATTGGTCAAACCCTACATATAATATGCAAATTGAAAAGTCATCCCCAACCTAATTAAAGTGGTTTTAATCACTAAGAAGACAAGTCAGCCCTGGCCAATGAAGAAAAACCTTTCCAGCGCCTTCCAGTTTGTATAAAAAAAGGAATTCAGCGCCTCATTATCTCACTCACTCATTCGCTCATCAAGTGCGCAATTTTGGTAGCTGCAGTTGGGAGGAGGAAGAGAAAGGTGCATTGCTCAGTGTTGGATATTCTCTAGTGTTTTGGTTTATTGTCTTGGCATTAAATTGGCTATATATATTAACGAAGTTTTTGTTGGGTTTTCTTCCCCATGAGGGTTTCCCAGGATAAATATTGTGTATCTTGTGATTGTGATTCTCTCAGTGATCGTACCTATGCTATGGTTATCTAGTAAATTGAAAAGAAACCTAATAATAGCTTAAAATTTAACATGGTATCAGAGCTAAGTTGAAGAGAGCATCTTTCACTGGAAAAAGAAAAACGTTATTGTTGTCATACAAGAAAATTAGGGCTTTTGTTGAAGAGGAATATCAGCTTAAAAACCATCTAGAAAAGCGTTCCCTAGCCTAGGGAACTCTTTGGCACCTTGAGCGCACATTTTCAGTGGTCAAATACTCTGAAAAGTCAAACCCTAGTTTTGACTAGTACCAGGAAACCTGAACCAGTACCAGAAGTACCAGGAAACCTGAACCAGCACCAGAAGTACCAGTCCAGAATTCCGCTAGTCCAGTTTGAAGGGGCAAAATTTGGATTTTCTAAAATCTAATTGCACCTGGCTACTCGCCTCAACCAAGTGCACCTCCTGGTAAGTTCAAAATTAAATTTTGAGCATTTTCAATTTTTGGTCATTTTCCTAGCTCCAGGTAAAAATGTCTACAAACATTAAGCTTGTTAACAAGCTAGAAGGTGTGGAAAAATTTTGTGCCTGGAAGTATAGGATTGCACTCATAATTGAAGAGAATGCCCTAGCAAAATTTATTAAAGAAGATGTACCAAAACCTACCGATGTTGCGGCTAAAAAAATACCAAAAAGACACAGTTAGGGCCAAAAGAATCATTGTAGATTATATTAAAGATCACTTGATTCCTCAAGTGGCTTCAAAGAAGACTCCAAAAGAAACGTTTGACGCCCTAACCGGGATGTATGAAGGAAAGAACATCAATCGGGAGATGAATCTAAGAACTCAACTCAAAAGTATAAGGATGCAAAAAGGAGAAACAATTCAAGAGTATTTCTCTAGAATATCACAATTCATGGAACATCTAGAAGCAATTGGTGATACTCTAGATGAAGACGAACTCATAATGATAGCCCTTAATGGTCTCACAAGACCTTGGGATGCATTCATCCAAACTATTTGTGCCAGAAAGAAGAAACTACACTTTGACAGTGTTTGGGAAGAATGTGTTCAAGAAGAAGCAAGAGTAGCTAACCGAGAAGCAATACTATCAAGAGATGAAGATCAAGCACTAGCTACTCATACTAGAGGAGGAAGGAAGAGGTCTTACATCCAAAAACAAACTCACCAACATAAGGAGTCTCACCCCCCAAACAAATTCATACATAAAGAATCTCACCCTCCAAGAAGATTCCAGAAGATTCAGAAAGGTCAAAGAAGATAAAACAATTTCTCATCCTACCAATGTTACCATTGTGACAAGATGGGACACATTGCTAAAAATTGTCCAGTTAGAAGAGAAGAATACAAGAAGAGAAACAAGAGGCACCATGCCCATACAGTTGAAGATGACGAGCCACCCACAAAGATGATAAAAGAACAGATTGAAGACTATGTCTTAATCTCTGCCCTCTCAGGATCAGTGTCACCTGGTGAGGACACTTGGCTCATAGATAGGGGTGCTTCCAAGCACATGACAGGTCAAAGAAACATTCTCTCTTGCCTTACAGAAAATAATTTTCCCCAAAAAGTTACACTTGGAGACGATTATCAGTACCCTATCAAAGGTGTAGGAGAATCAAATTACAAACTTGATTCAGGAACACCAATGAAGATGAAGGATGTACTATATGTACCAGGTTTGACAAAGAACTTACTTTCTATCTCGACTTTAGATAAGAAAGGCTTCAAAGTTGCTTTCATAGATGGAAAAGTTCTTATGTGGCCCAAAGGAAAAATCATGGAAGAAGCAATAGTTATTGGAAAAGAAGAAGGTGGCTTGTATAAGCTAAAAGGTCACTCAGAAGCATCCTTGAATCATTCCATTGAGAATCCATGTGAACTTTGGCATAGAAGATTAGCTCACATTAACTACAAGGCATTACCATATGTAAGCAAGGCAGTCACAGGTCTACCAGAATGCAAGGTTGACCATGAAGGCGTGTGCAACGGATGTGCACAAGGAAAGAACATCAAGAACCCTATTTCCGAAGAGAGATAGCAAAGCAGAAGGAGTCATAGAGCTCATTCACTCGGAGGTATGTGGCCTAATGCCATCAACCTCCATCAGTGGGTATGTATACTATGTGTCTTTTATTGATGACTATTCTCGTAAAACCTGGGTTTACTTTTTAAAATCAAAAGATGAAGTGTTCGGTAAATTCAAGGAATTCAAAGCCTTGATAGAGAGTCACTCTGAAAGAAAGATCAAGATACTCAGACCACATAATGGAGGAGAATACACCTCAAAAGAGTTTATAAACTTTTGCAAAGATGTCGAGATCAAGAGGGAGCTCACCACTCCCTACAATCCACGACAAAATAGTGTAGCAGAAAGAAAGAACAGAACTATAATGGAAGCAGTGAAGACTATGATCCATGATCAAGATCTTCCAATGCACTTATGGGCAGAAGCAGCAAGAACAGCAGTGTATGTACAAAACAGATTGTCCCATAGTGTACTTGGGTTCAACACCACTGAAGAGATGTTCTGCGGAAGGAAGCCAGAAGTAAGCCATCTCAAAATATTTGGTTGTCATGTATTTGTACATGTTCCAAAAGAGAAGAGAACCAAGTTGGACCCTTCAAGAAAGAAAGGAATATTTGTTGGATACTGTGAGGTCTCCAAGGCATTCAAAATATACATACCAGGTTACCATCATTTTGAGATCAATAGAGATGTAACCTTTGATGAAGATGCAGCACTCAAGAAATCAAGAAGATGTCAGCTTGAAGAAGTATATGAAGAAGAACCCGTGGCCCCCAGAGTTGCAGAACCAGTGAGGGAAGTCATAACTTCCCCTGATGAGGAGATTCTAGAAGATCATGACATAATAGAATCTCAAGAACCTCCCCAGATGACGATCTCCCACAAGAAAAATCCAACATGGGCAAGGGAACTTATTCAAGATGGAGAGAAGTATGGTGCCCCCGAAGGAACCATGAGACGAGTCAAAAAACCCAAGTCATTCTCCAGTTATATGGCTTTGATGTGTGATCTCTTAGAGAAGGAGCCTGCTTGGTTTGAAGAAGCCATTCAGAAGAAAGAATGGGCAGATGTCATGACAGAAGAATATCAATCGATTATAAAGAATGATGTATGGGAAATAGTTCCCATACCGAAGAGCAAGGATGTGGCATCTTCCAAATGGTTATACAAGATAAAACATGTTATTGATGGAAGTATTGAGGAATATAAAGCAAGGTTTGTTGCTCGTGGCTTTTCTCAAAAGGAAGGCATTGACTATGAAGAGACGTTTGCTCCTGTAGCCAGATACACTTCAATCAGAACCATCATAGCCCTTGCAGCTAAGATGAAGTGGAAGTTACACTAGATGGACGTGAAAACAGCTTTCTTAAATTGTGTCATTGAAGAAGTGTATATAGAACAACCTCAAGGATTTGAAGTATAAGACAGAAAGAGTCATGTATGCATATTGAAGAAGGCTCTGTACGGATTGAAACAAACTCTTAGAGCTTGGTATAGAAGAATTGACAATTTCCTAACGAGCTTGGGCTTTACCAAGAGTAAAGATGACTCAACTTTACTTCAAGGTTATGAATGATGAGCCTGTTATATTGTTGTTGTATGTGGAAGACTTATTTCTAACTAGAGAAGAAAAGTTCATCAATGATTGTAAGAAGAAGCTCACTGCTGAATTTGAGATGAAAGACCTTGGCCTAATTCATTATTTCTTAAGTCTTGAGGTCTGGCAGAGCCCAAAGAAGATCTTCCTTAACCAAGGGAAGTATGCAGTTGAAATACTGAAGAGGTTAGATATGAGTGCAAATCCATGAATACACCCATGGAAACAAAGTTGAAGCTCTTGGTTGACACTTCGTCGGAATTGATTGATGTTACGTTGTACAGACAAATCATTGGATCGTTGATGTATCTGACGAACACCAGGCCAAATATATGTTTTCCTGTGAACACCTTGAGTCAATTCTTGGTAGAGCCCAGACGTGTTCCCCTGATTGCTGCAAAACACGTGATGAGGTACCTTAAGGGTACATTAGATTTTGGTCTCAGTTATAATGGAGATCATGACTCCAGACTGAGTGGTTATACTGATTCAGATTGGGCTGGAAGTGTCTCTAACAGGAAGAGCACTTCAGGATGTTGTTTCAATCTAGGGTCAGCCATGATCTCATGGCAGAGTAGGAAGCAATCAAGTATTGCTCTCAGCACGGCAGAAGCAGAATACATTGTTGCATGTTCCGCCAGTTGTGAAGCCATATGGCTTTGAAAGTTGTTGACAGGTCTATTCAATCTGGAGATGGAAGCAACCGTGATTCTATGTGACAACCAAAGTTGTATAAAGATGACATAGAACCTTGTGTTCCATGACAAGTCAAAACACATAGAAATCCGATATATCATTACATATGTGATATGGTGCAAAGAGGAACCATAAAGCTCCAGTATGTTAGCACAGATGAACAGGTTGCAGATGTGTTGACCAAACCTCTGTCTCGTGTAAAGTTTGAGCACTTTCGAGATAAGCTCGGTGTAGTCTGAAAGGACCTCCCTCGAAAGGAGTAGTAGTGTTGATGCCAACCTTGTGCTAAAGATTTCCAGCTCCGTGCTAATATTGTTGTGATGCCAACCTCGTGCTGAAGATTTTCAGCTTCGTGTTGATGTTGTTGTGATGCCAGCCTCGTGTTGAATATTTCCAGCTTCGTGCTGATGTTGTTGAGATGCCAGCTTCGTGCTGAAGATTTCCAGCTTCGTGATGATGTTGTTGAAATGTCAACTTCGTGCTAAAGATTTCCAGCCTAGTGTTGATATTGATGATGCTCCAGACTTCGTGCTGTGATGTTGTTGTTGTTGATGTTGTATCAGCTTTGTGTTGCTATTGATGATGATGATGTGTTAGTGTTATACTAATCCATGTTGATGCAGATGATGATGATGTCATTCCAGCTCCCTGTTGTGGATAATGATATTGATGATGAGAAAAACTTTCGATGATTTATAGATATGTCAGTCACTGTTTCAGATGTTGTTTCCCTCTCTCTCTCTCCTGATGATGTTGTAGAATACTCTTCTTGTTCAGGGGGAGTGTTGAAATATTGTAACTGCAAAGAGTATTCTATTTATTATTGAGTTATTATTCATTAGATCAATCCCCTTTTGTGGATTGATCATTTCAGGCATTGTAATTGACCAAATATCCTTTTGTGGATTGGTCAAACCCTAAATATAATATGCAAATTGAGAAGTTGGTCCCCAGGCTAATTAAAGTGGTTTTAACCACTAAGAAGACAAGTCGACGCTAACCAATGAAGAGACATCTTTCCATCACCTGTCAGTTTGAATAAATAAAGGAAGTTTGCACCTCATTATCTCACTCACTCATTCGCTCATCAAGTGCACAAGTTTGATCGCTGCAGTTGGGAGAAGAAGGAAGAGAGGCGCATTGCTCAATGTTGGATATTCTCTAGTGTTGTGGTTTATTGTCTTGGCATTGTATTGGCTATCTATATTAAGGAAGTTTTTGATAGGTTTTCTCCTCCATGAGGGTTTCCCAGGATATAAATATTGTGTATCTTGTGATTGTGTTTCTCTCAGTGATCCTACCTATGCTATGGTTATCTAGTAAATTGAAAAGAAACCTAATAATAGCTTAAACCTTAACAAAAGCAAAATCAACAACAAATCAAGTACACATTACCCTTCCAAAGTTCAAGCACTTCTTCCCAGCACACTAGGGTTATATACACCACAACCTATCAAGATTCAAGCAGCTCTCTAAGGCACAGAGCAACTGAAATATCCAACTTCTTCTTTAACAAGAGAGAAATCAATTAAACCGGCTCTAATACCATGTGGAAATTTTGGAAATCTGTGCTTTAAAACACTTACGAATTTTCACCGCATTTACTTGAGGTTGAACTTTCAGCCCTAAGGTTGAATCTGATATTTAAATTACAGCAGCAATATACTTATCTTCTGTTCCAACACAATCACTAAGGAAGCTCAAGAAAATAGGCACTAAAAATGTACATGAAGGAGAGATAAATATAACAGCCCTTAGGGGCACAATCTCAACCAACACACGGATCTGAAAATACTTTTATAACAAGAGATTTGTAACAACACTAAATCTGTTTCTTAGCTTAATCTAGGAGTGTTAAATCTTAAAACACATAACATTTCAGCCCGACTGTCCAACAAATCAACTCATTAAAACAGCAATGAAATTACTCATAACAATGAGAAATCAAAGCAGATTGCAACATTTAAATTAGGATAGCGATACTACATTTCATATATTACACAAATGAAGATAAAGTAGGATACCTCAGTTCATCCCAAGCTGGTACAAATCCCTTCATCTCATCCCAAGCAAGGATTTTCCAATTGCATCCCAAACCCTAGTTAGGGCATACACCATCAATAGAAAACCCTAAACAACAATACACAGCCCTAGCAAGGTGTTCCACCAAGCTATCTAGCTGCACCAAGGACTCCACAACAGGCTAGCAACAACACCAACAAATCCACCTTGCATCTCCCACTTGCATCCCACACGCTATCAAAGAGATTCAGCAAGTATGCATCAAACAAACTTCACATGCATCCAAGCGCTACAAACCTTAGGTCTAGCTCACACCAATACTTCAAGACAAACCCTAGCAGTACAAGTCTTCTCTACAGTTTACTTCACACAAACCCTAAGTCCTCCAACTTTTGTATCACACAAGCACAAAGACTCCAAGACAAGTGCATCAAGATTATAAGTACATACTTGAATAGTTAATTATCACAAAGGCTCTATCCTCCATTTCTATTGAAGTAGGTGAGGGAGGCCAATAATATTAAAATGAACAAGGTCCACAACAACCTGCTCTAAGTCACTAGACTAGGTCCAAAATTAGAGTGCTCCTCTACCAAGAGAGTACAATGTCACTAGGTGGTTGGATACCACCTCCCAAGTGGAGCACTCTCCAAGCTAAGCTTCCATATGTCCAGCACTCGTCATCACAAGGCTGCACGCTCTCAAGAATTCTCCCAAGCTCAACACTCATCCTCCACATGTGTGTAACTGGGTCCACAAGCAACCTCTAGTGGAGTGCCCTCCAAAAAAAACTCCCTCAAGCCAAGCACTCTACCTCCACCGATGTGCCATGTGATCCCGATGCTCCTAGAGCCAAGCACCCTTCCTCCTCATGCTTAACTCTCCTCCACAAGATAGTTCAATCTCCTATGCCAAGCACCCATCCTCCTCAACATGTGTCTATGTAGAAAATGTCCACTGCCACATAAGGAACTACCTCCACAAAAAGAGCACCTCCTCTAACACACATCCCAATGACAAGCATCCACCTATATTAAGTTTTCCAAATGTCAATAAACCAAAACAGTCTAAGATACAAGCATCTAGGGTTTCACTAAGCACCCCATGTTACATGAA
>JASDQU010244979.1:8732-36073 GCA_032191745.1 Picea mariana
TAGACAAATGTCACTTGAGATAGACAAATTCAAAAGAGTTGTCTTACTATGACCATGCTTAGATTCCATGCGTAGAATTTATGTTCCTTTCTTCCTGGTTGCTTATCCAATTGAAGGTTGGTATAACATAATTAGGCATATCATTTCAGCTTACTATATGCAAAGCTTAATTCACAAGAGATCTAGAAATACTTCTCAATCTCTGCAATGTAGTTAATGTGTTCCTCGGAATTTAAATATCCCATTACAATATCTAGTCTGGAGTTGCTTCCCAAATGTGCACTTGTCACGATGACTCTTTTTTAAGTCTAACCTCTGCTTAAACCTCTTCCTTTGTAGTTTACTTATTCATTCTCTCGACAATTCTCATCATGTGCTTCCCATCCAAATCATCCTTATTGATCCTCCAATATCTGTAATTTTTTTTCTAAATGGAAAATTTCTCAATTATATATTGATATACTTTGTTTTTAGATCAAAAATTTTAAAAATATTCTATGAAAGATCTGCTGAAAGCATAAAGTGAGTGAAATAATAAGCTTTCATCAAAATAAGTCTTTTAGCTAGCAATAGAAAAAACTACTCTTTTTAGGTATAGAGAGTTGCTTGTAAGTCAATGAGAAAGAAAAACAGAGCTGGAATTTGCAAGAAGAAAATTGTTTTCTATGGCAGATGTTGTACTTCCAACTTTCATAAATAGTAAGCCCACTTTAAGATATTTTCAAAACAGATTTTAAAAGATAGTTAAGAAATGGGAGGGTCCCTCATGGCCATCTATCCATATTTTGTAGGTGAGGATTTCCAATTTTTTATTGAGCGCTATTTTTGAAAGTTGATCAACAGATTTGTTATGCTCTCACTAAATGTGGTTGTAATTGAGATTTTCGAAAGTAGATTGTATCAATCTAATTCTATCCTTCTAAGCCAAGAGAAAGATTTCTTGGAGATCTCCCCTATTTTTCAACCAATCGATGATGATTTTGGAGTCTCCAAGGATTTATATGTCTTCAATGTGTAGTTTCGAAGCCAAAAATAAAGTGGCCCAGGCACCTAGTAGTTTTTCCCTAGTATTGGTGCCAGGGCCACAGTTAAAAGTCCAATTGTAAAAGGTATTTTGAGTGGTTTTGATCACCCCAACCACTCCTCTCTGAGTGCCATCTGTTTGCACTACACCATCAAACGATCCAAAATGTGTTCCTTTTAAAGTAGGAACCTTCAACACATGATGTTTTAGAGTCTTGTTTGCATGTGCAACGTTCCAAGCATTGTAAATACCAAGATATCTATATGCTATAGAACTAATGGAGGGGATCCCATTTTCGAATATTGTATTGTTCCTTTACAACCATGTAGCCCAACAAATAAGGGAAGGAAGACACATGAGTTTTTTTTCTTTTTGAGCCCATCCTTCAAAGAAAATTGGGAGCAAGATCCCATCCCATATAGTTTGAAATTTTAAAATCAAAATAATCTTTCCTCGGACCTATCTAGTAAAAGGGAAATTGATAAAAGGATGGTTTTTTGATTTTGAATTAGATTTCCATAGATGGAAGAAGTTAGGCCCCAAACCGGACCTATCTAGTAAAAGGGAAATTAATAAAAAGATGGTTTGTTGATTTTGAAATAGATTTCCATAGATGGCAGAAGTTAGGCCCCGGCCATCCCTTTTTTTAAATATTGTCCCAAGTGTTGAGTTTGTATTCAATCAACAACCAGGTGAAGAATTTGATCTTCAAGGGAATGCACTAGGTCCATTTCTAGTTTCTCCAGCCTCTGAAGTTTGTATGCCAAATCGAATTTGAAATTGCAGCATATAAATTATGGACAAATATCCTACTTGAGAGGTCGCCACCCATCCACTGAATTTGGTCAGACGGATTTGTTAGTTGGATGCCCGATTGTGTGAGATTTGAGCAATAGGAGTCCCATTTGTGCACTAAATATGAGCTAAGGCCGAGGGAATCACAAGTGATCCATCAATCAGGAAGGAAGTTTGAAAAGGAAGGATCTTGCATTTGGAACACGAACCAAATATTTCTAATGTCAAGATGCTCTGTCAGTTGCTGAGATAAGATGGTTGTTGTGTCCAAACCGAGAATGTTGTCTCATCCAATAGTGATATCATGCCTCGAACCCGGATGCAAGGAGAGCTAGTAGGTGATAAGAGATTTTGATTTCCAAATATTTATCCAGAAGAATGAAGTCGTTCTGGGAATGACCATCTTGAAAGTAAGCCAACCACTAACAATATGATGACAGAGGTATTTATCAATAATAATTGAATGCCAGATGCCAGGAAGAAACAAAGCACGCCAGAGAGAGTTGGGTGCTAGTGCTTGACTAAAAAGAAGAAGGTTTCGAATCCCCCCACCTCCTTTTTGATTTGGTTTTTCCAGAAGATGCCAGCCACAGAGGTGTTTTCGATGATGATCCGAGCAGCCCAACTGGAGAAAGTTAAAAGCATCTTCTGAATCTTTGAGAGGACTGAGGATGGAATGGAAGAAAAGGCCATCCAATATATAACCTGTCGTTCAAGAACAAATTTTATGAGGGTGAACCAGCCACCAAGAGAAAGTCATCTCGTACACCAGTACCCAATTATTTTTTCCACTTTGGCCAGAAGCCAATTCCAATCTGAAGGCTTATAGGATTCAGATTTTAAGTGATAGCCCGGGTAGTTGAGTATGAAGGAGAGTGGAGAGAAAGTGTAGGGGAACATACCTTTTAACTGATCCAAGATAGGGAGTTGAAGATTTGCATGAAGAAACATGGATTTTTCCCAATTTATCATTAGGCCTATGGCACTGTAGAATTTGTGTAAGATCTATTTAATTTCAATCCAATCCCTAAGAGATCCATTATACATGATGAGGATGTCATCGGAAAAAAAGAAGATGCAGAATCTTGATAGTTATAGATACCTTAATCCCAGAGATCTTACCCTTAGGTTGTCCAATTTCGAGAAGAAGAATTAAAGCTTCCATTACCAAAACGAAAAGAAGTGGAGATAAGGGACAACCCTGTCTAAGTCCTCCGTCGATGTGAAAGGATGAGGAGGGTTCACCATTGACCAAGATGGATATATTTTCGCTCACAACACAACCCATGATCCATTTGACCATTAGTTGGCTGAAACCAACCTGAGTTAGGATGAGTCTAAGAAAGTCCCAATCAATACAGTCAAAATCCTTTTTAAGATCCAGTTTAAGAATGAGAGCCTTAGAGTTTTTAATTTTAATGTTATGTAAACATTCTTGAGCAGTGATGATAGAATCTAGAATCTGTCACCCTTTTAGAAATCCCGATTGTTCTTTCGAAATAAAACCAGTGAGAATGGGCTTGATTCTAGTGGCTATAATCTATGAGATATGTCTGTAGTAGAGATTGCAAAGAGCAATGGGCCTGTAGTCACCAAACGTTGTTGGAGAAGTTGCTTTTGGAATAAGAGTGAGGAAAGTAAAATTTAAAAAACCAATGACCTTTCCCTTAATCCTAGTATGCTCCACAATCTCTAGAAGCTCCGGGCCGACAAGATCGAAGAAATGCAAATTGAATTCCACTGTCCAACCATTAGGGCCTGGACTTTTGTCGTTAGAAAAAGATTTTAGCGCATCTGAAACTTTCTGTAATGTTCAAGGCCTATCAAGTAATAGTGCATCTTCCCCCGAAATTGTGTGTGGAAACCTATCAAGTAATAGTGCATCTTCCCCCGAAATTGTGTGTGGAAAAAGCCTAGCGATCGATACTTGTGACTGAAGATCAGTAGAAGGGTTCTTTTCAAAGAAAGGCAGGAAATGGTTGAAAGATGCATCTTTTAAAGAAGGTTGTCCTTTGTCGATTGTTCCATCTTCAGTTTTAATCTCCCAAATGGTGTTTTTTCTCCTACAAGGACTGGCATACTTATGAAAAAATGTTGTATTAAGATCTCTGGACTTGAGCCAATTTTTTCTACATTGATATCTCTAAGTGTTTTTGTCCTGTAGGAGAAGGCAATTTCTCTCTACTTCAAGGTCTTTTAAAATGGGACATTCGATTCCATAAAACCCCGCGCTAGAATCAGTAGTGATGAAAGATCGAATTGCGGAGTCCATGGCAGCTAACCGATGTGTGTTTTTCTCTATAAAAGAGATAGCCCACGATTTAATTTGGCCTTTTAATACTTTTAATTTCCACAGTATGTGGAGTTGTATCCAAGCTTCTATCATAGAGAGTGGATCCTTCCAGACAAAAAAAATAATAGAGGAGAAGTCTGGCTTTGTGAGCCCACCCATGTTGAGCTTAAAAGGAAGAGAAAACTTGTCAATAGAAGGATCTATTTGTAGAATAATCAGACCATGGTCGGACAAGAAAGGAATATTAACCCAGTTACAAATCATGTCCATCAAAGTAATAAAATTCTCAGAAAGTCGAAAGCAATCTAGCCTCTTTGAAATAGAGTTTGAACCCATTCTCCCATTATGCCAAGTGGGGTTCAGATGATCCAGGGAAAAATCAACCAAGTGATGAGTTGTTAAGAGATTAGAGAAAAAATCAGCTAGAGGGTATTAAGTAGCGGAGGTCCCCCATATTTCACCCACTGATGTTGTAAGATTTAGATCACCAACTATGATCAAGTTTTCAAGTTCCAAAATACTCTATCTTCAATCTTCTCCCAAAAGAACTATCTATCAGTACACAGACCATAGATGTTGAGTAAATTGATCTGAATGTTTGTTGCTTGGTTAGTGCCAATCAAACGAATGTGTCCACAGCAGAGAAAGGGATTTAAAGTGTAATTGCTCTCATTTCCTGCACACGATTTCATCTCCGCCTTCTCCATGTGGTCTATGTCTACCTCATCTAAATCAAATTTTTGTATTCTAAATTTTTTTTATTGTGTGCTATTCCAAATTTCTTTTTAAATTTCTCTACTGTGTAATATAGTGTACTATCAACAACCACATTAATATTATTAATGTATTTATATATTTAGATAGGAAAATATTTAACACATACTTTTAAAAAAAACATTATTAATGTGCTAAACATACATCTATGGATGTATATAGACACATTAATATTATTAATTTGTAAAATAGTCCATCCATGTATACAAACACGATATTATTAATGTGTTTGTTTCTAGATACATTTTCATAACAAACCTCCTATATAAAATAAATACAAACACGATATTATTAATGTGTTTGTTTCTAGTTACATTTTCATAACAAACCTCCTATATAAAAGAAAGAGCCAAGGGGCTAAGCCTACTTTGATAAATTCTACCCACCCTTGTAATACCCAAAAACTAACGTCAATTGTCAGGTCCTAATTCAACCTTCTAACTCATTTATTAATGTGTTAGAGAAATTATTGAGAGATACAAACACAATATTATTAATGTGTAATATCGTGTACTATCAACAACCATACTATCAACAACCACATTAATATTATTAATGTATTTATATATTTAGAAAGGCAAATATTTAACAGATACTCTAAGAAAAAACATTATTAATGAGATAAATATACATCTATGGATGTATATAGAGACATTAATATTATTAATTTGCAAATATTTAACATATACTCTAAGAAAAAACATTATTAATGGGCTAAATATACATCTATGGATGCATGTAGAGACATTAATATTATTATTTTGCATCCATGTATACAAACACAATATTATTAATGTTTTTGTTGCTAGTTACATTTTCATAACAAACCTCCTATATAAAAGAAAGAGCCAAGGGGCTAAGCCTACTTTGGCTAAGCCTACTTTGATAAATTCAAGAAGGGAAAATTAGTGAGAGATACAAACACACTATTATTAATGTGAGGAATATTATTAATGTGATTGTTGTTAGTTACATTTTCATAACAAACCTCTTATATAAAAGAAAGAGGTAAGGGGCTAAACTTACTTTGATAAATTCAAGAAAGGAAAATTAGTGAGAAATACAAAAAAAATATTCTTAATGTAGTTGTTGCTAGTTACATTTTCATAACAAACCTCCTATAAGAAAGATCAAGGGGCTCTTTGGTATCATCAAAGTCTACTTTGATAAATTCAAGTGAAGAAAGGAAGCTAGTTTGCTATGCTCACATAATATGATATACAAAGGTTGGGTATGGTCACTCTATGTCTTAGCTCCTATAATTTGAGGTGGAGGAAGGATCCTAATATTAGATTTAAAGAAAACAATGGACCAATGTTTCTTGATAATTTGAGGTGGAGGAAAAGTCTTAATACTGGATTAAAGAAAACAATGGACCAGTGTTTCTTAATAGGGTTTTGGTCCATAATAAGAAAAAATAAATATAAATCTAGTAACAAGACTCTTCCTCCTTCACCACAAATCATAAGAGCTTGTTACACCTATCCACTTAAATATTTACACCTTTCATCTCTAAAAATTTTCTTGTATACTTTCAAAGCACGTCCACCCAACAATTCCTTCCTGTGTTGGAGTTACTCTCCTTAAACAAGTCTAGCTTTTCTTGTATACTTTCAAAGCACGTCCACCCAACAATTCCTTCCTCCACCACAAATCATAAGATTTTGTTACACCTATCCACTTAAATAGTTACACCTTTCATCTCTACAACCATTCTTGTATACTTTCAAAGCACGTCCACCCAACAATTCCTTCCTGTGTTGGAGTTACTCTCTCGTCCACCTAACAATTCCTTCTCTGTTGAAGTTGCTCTCCTTCAACAAGTCTACCTGGCAACACTCATGTTAAAATCTTTTCTCATATTTGCCCCACCCCACTTTTTCTGTTGGAGTTGTTCTTTTTCAACAAGTCTACTTGACAACACTCATGTTGAAATCAATATTGCAGATCCTGGATTTCAATATCAAATGACGGTTATCAATATGCACTTAACAACATAGCATTTAATGTTGTATATGTTGAGATATATATCATCCAATTTAAAAGTCCTTCAGATTAGACATTTAATGTTGTATACGCTGAGATATATACCATCCTATTTAAAAGTCCTTTAAATTAGACAACTTATATGCCAACATATACAACATTAAATATTCTGCTGCAGAGTGCAAATTGTTAATTATATTAACTTTCATACACAAGGTTAAGTCTTCTTCCAATAATTACAATAATTACAAATTTGCGTAGTAATCTATTGGGTTTGCTGATTTTTTCATATGCTTCCTATATCTAAGTGGGACTTCCGTTCATTTTTTTGCAATGCAGTATTTGGTATATTCCAACGGAAAATCATCGTTCTAAAGGATGACTCTAAGTGCGTTACAAAAAGGAGGCCATATGGTTATCGGGGTATCCACCCAATCTTTTAAGCAATGATCATTCGATAAGTAGGGACATGTCGAAAAAATATTTATTTGGTGGCCAGAAACCATACATTACTTCCGCCACGGAACCACCCTTCTCCTTAAATGGTATTACCGACAAGCGGAGTTGTGGGAATCTTCTGGGACCTTTCGAAAAGGCTGAGATATGGAATTCCTACTTTAGTTATTGTACTTGTCACGATTATCACACCGCTCTAAAAGTTAAATCTCAGCCGCAAACTCAGAAACAAAATTGGACAATCATGAAGAATGAAAACTGGCATAAAATCTCATTTTTTCTATTTCTTTTCCCTTTTGAATGCAGGATATCATTTCAATATCAGCTACAAATATTTGGCTCCAAGATAGACTTCTGAGCTCAGCCATACTTGTTTCACGTTGAATGCAGTGTCTCTTGATTTTAGTGACATAGACCACAAGTATATACTCATAGGTTAAGGAATCTCTCAAGTATATACAAATTCCAACATCATCAAATCTTTGTTCTCGTGTTGCAAAATAAATAAAAAATAAAAAAGGGTTATGATAGTTTTATTTTATTATATTATTTAATATAGAAATTGACACCATGTTAGCTTCAAGCGATATCATTTTTTACAAAATCAAAGAACTTACTAATCTGTATAAGCACTATTAGGAGTTTGGATTGAAATGACGATGGTTTCATTGCTGATCTCTGTAGGACGTTAATTTTTGTTATCACGATGTTATTTTATTATATTATCTTCAATGTAGAACTTTGACACCATGTTACCTTCAAGCGACATCATTGTTTTCAAAATCAAAGCACTTACTAATATGTACAAGCAATATTAGAAATTTGGATTGAGGGGTTCTTTTTCTTTGGAGATCTATGTAGGACGTGAGAACAATTGCTGCCTATAACTGTCATTAATAGAAGTTGTTGGGAAGAATATTGTAGTTGCCACAATAGTGGTTGAAGAAACGAAATATTTTAAGAAGAGGGGGGAGAATACAAGAGAAGGATATAGATGTAGATAGAGAGATAGAGGAAGAAAGAGAGAGATATAGATAGAGATAGAGAGATAGAGGAAGAAGAAGTGAACGAGTACGAGAACATGGTAGCAACATAACATAAGAGATGAGGTTAATTTAATTCTTTTGGGGATTTTTCCTCAAAATTTATATAATCCTAGCTAAAATAGCTTTCCATTTTAATGTTTTGATAAAGTATATTTGACCCTATAATTGTAATTATAGTAGTAATTGAATCTAATTGAAGCATTATGGTTTAAATTCATAAATTTGCAATTTAAATATATTTATTGCTAGTTGTTTAAAAATTTGAGTTTTCTCTGTGAGCTTGCCCCACTTTTAAAATTCTATGTGCTTCACATATAGTAGTAATTGAATCTAATTGAAGCATTATGGTTTAAATTCATAAATTTGCAATTTAAATATATTTATAGCTGGTTGTTTAAAAATTTGAGTTTTCTCTGTGAGCTTGCCCCACTTTTAAAATTCTATGTGCTTCACATATTTGTTTTCACATATTTGTTTTTATTTTTCTTATAGATAAGCAACCCAATGTGGTGGTTTTTCCCATCCTATCATGGGATGTATTAGTTGGCGTTACACTTTTAAAAGTGTATGTGTCCTTCACATATTTGTTGTTATTTTGAGTATAGATTGGCAACCCAATGTAGTGGTTTTTCTATCATGGGATGTATTAGTTGTAAACATTTTTGTTGTTATTTTGAGTATAGATAAGCAACCCAATGTGGTGGTTTTTCCCATCCTATCATGGGATGTATTAGTTGACATTCAACTTTTAAAATTCTATGTGTCCTTCACATATTTGTTGTTATTTTGAGTATAGATTGGCAACCCAATGTGGTGGTTTTTCCCATGTTATCATGGGATGTATTAGTTGGAATTATAGTGAGATGCATTAGTTTTGTTTTTATTTTGAGTATAGATTGACAACCCAATGCGGTGGTTTTTCCCATGTTATCATGGGATGTATTAGTTGGAATTACAGTGAGATGAGATGCATTAGTTGGTGTTATAGTAGGGTATTCCTATTGTAAAATGCAACTCTAGCAAAAACAAGGGAGATTGGCTAGTTGTTCTATTTTAGAACAACTCCAATTTTCCTTGTGTAGAGTCATAAGGATAGGAAGGAAAACAACTCCAACGTTGGGTAGTTGTTGTTATGAAAATAATGGTACAAGTAATAAAAGGAAAATTTTTGGGCAATTTTTGGGCAGCTTAATTCGGACTCTATTTGTGATTGTTAAAGGGGCATATTAACCTTCATTTATCTATAGAGAGGAACCCATTAATGTTATTAAATATATAATGGTAGATTTGAATCTATAGGTGGTTGAACACATCTATAAGAAACTGAGTTATTGGGTAGAGTTGCTCAGAGAAAGGTTAAGAAGACTAGAAGTTCTAGCAAAGTATTCTCTAAGGAGAATTGTTGGAAAGGCTTCAGGTGAAGAAATATAGTAGAGGGGGGGAAAATTCACATTCAAGTTGGTTAGAGATGTGCAATATGAAGGGAGAAATTGAACATTTAGAAGTGCAGTGATGACATTCAAAAGAAGTGCAAAGTTTAGAGAACTAAAAGAAGAAAGTTCTATAAGGACACTAACAAAAGAAGGTTCTATGAGGAAGAGACCTTTAATGAGTTTAGTAGGTTAATATATAGGTTAGAAACCTTGGAAGTAGAAAAAAGAAAATTTTCAAAAGAAAGATTCAAATAAGGTATGTAAAGAGAAAACCATTATCAAGAATAATACTTTTAAGGAGAAAAGAAGGCCTTCTAAGGAAGATGAGGCTATGAAAACATTGGACCTAATCATAGTGAGAATAATACTTTTAAGGAGAACAGAAGGCCTTGTGAGTAAGATGAGGCTTTGAAAACAGTATACCTAATGATGCTGAGAATAGATGCTTTGGATTAGAATAAAGACATTCCAATGGTAAAGAAGAGTGATGAAGGAGATGGTGGTGGTGTAGATACCATCATATCCAAATTTGATGAGGGAGAACCACTATAGGAGGTTCCTTGGGAACACAAACATATTCTGTTTTTTTTCTTCGGAATGAATGTGCATGTAGAGATTCTAGTAGAAAAATTGAGGTTGCAAGATAGGAGTAAACTCTTGATTTCATAGAAAAGAGTTGTTAGTAATATGTATATGTGTAGATAAGTAGATAAGAAAGGATTCAAGAAGAGGCCCAAGTGGGATTATGCCAAGTTAAGGGTAAAATTTTTAATTTAGTAGTAATGAAAGGGATAATAATCTATGAGGACACTACTAAAGATGATTTAGATACCAAGGTGGTAATGAAAACTTTAGATAATGAAGAAAACAACAATGAAGGTGTGGTAATGAAAACTAGAGATAATGAAGAAAACAACAATGAAGGTGTGAAATTAGACCTCAATTTTTAAAGTTGAGGGGGTGAAATTGTTAATTTTTATATATGTAACCTTTAGTTCAAAAAATTCCAAGTGTTTTATTTAATCATGATTGGTATCCCACAAACCAATCTTCAAAAAGATCCCACGAATGGGAAAAAGTGCATCGAAGGGTCAATTGTCCACCTAACATTAATAGGTGTTTCCCCTTATCAGGGCTCAATATCAATGAGGTGAGGAATATTAGGTAACATAACAATACTCACTATATATAACTCATTCCAATTACCACAAGTTATGGTTTGTAAGGATCATACTTCCACCCTAGATAGGTGAGGAGGAATATTAGGTAACATAACAATACTCACTATATATAACTCATTCCAATTACCACAAGATATGGTTTGTAGGGATCATACTTCCACCGTAGATCTTGGTAATAATAACTACACTCGATGGTGGAATCCTTTGGAATTAACTTATACAAATCCCAAAGAACTACCAAGAATCATATTCTTACTTTATTAACCTTACTATGATGGATAGGCCCCTAAAATTTCAGAAACACAAAAACCCATGGGAACTTGACATACATGGGTATTACTACTACCTCTGGCCTTAGTGATCAAAACCACCCAAGATAGTGGCACCCCCCAACAATTTTTTTTACTACTAGCCTTATCTTATGATGACTGCAACTATACTTTGTAGTGGCATTCTAATTGAAAATAAATTATTACCACCTTCAGTCTTCGATGATCACAATCACACTTGATAACGATGTCCTGCAAATTCATCCCAAAATGGTACAAGGATCTAGGAACAAATTGAGCTTAACAACCCCTTCAAGTTGTAGGTAGAATATATTGGATAGGTCAAAATGAACTTAGGTAATGGCAGGAGCTACAACCGGTGAGAAGTCTTGATTAGACCTTGTAACATTTGGAGTAACGAACCCATTTAGATTCTATATCGGCATCCATTACTAGAATTTTTGTTTACCAACTATGGCTTGGCACATCGTTGATAGTTTTATAAACAAAAGGATTAAATGTAGCTAATATAATATGAAAATTCATGCACTGAAATAAAACTAAAAGTAACGAGAAAGAAAATATGGAACCAAATATCCTCCTTTCAATGACCTATGAAATATTTTTTTGAGGATAAAGACAAGAATATGAGTAAATGACTACAAACCTAAAACAATCCACCATTAAATAAACTCTCTACAATCATATGCTCACAAATTTAGACAAAAAATTCCACAAAAATAAATAAGAATACAACAATTATACATAAGAATAGTCTACCATGTGAAAAACATTCTTACACAACTCTATTGCTAAGTAAAAGCAACATAATAGTCCACAATAGGTACACATCAGACTACAAACCTAAAACAATCCACCATTAAATAAACCCTCTACAATCATATGCTCACAAATTTAGACAAAAAATTCCACAAAAATAAATAAGAATACAACAATTATACATAATAATAGTCTACCATGTGAAAAACATTCTTACACAACTCTACTGCTAAGTAAAAGCAACATAATAGTCCACAATAGGTACACATCAGAATCAAAGTTGTTCAAAAAATAGTGCTAAGTAAAAGAAACATAATAGTCCACAACAGGTACATATCATAATCATGGTTTCTCAAAAAATAGTCTGGCCAAAAAATGTCTTCTCCTCATTAAAAGTCTAGTACTAATACAAGAAAAATCTAAGAGCCAAAAACCTTTATCTTGAATAAAATGACTCTATTTATTACAACACCTCTTTGACTCTTGTCTTGAACCTCCTCCTTGAATGTTTTCTTTCTGCTTAAATTTTTTTGTGTTTATCCTTAATAGGATGATGGGTACATAATTACAATAAAAATATTCATAAATTACAATTTCCTACATCATATACACTTACACCTTCAAATTTGGTCCCTCGGTAATTAGAAGCTAACATGACATTCGACACTACTTCGTGTCATGCATTATAATCATTGACTTTCACACCACAAGTGTTGTTACTTCTTTGCTCAGAAATTGCATATAAGGAAAATCCATGGCTTACTTTAAATATACACTTTATCCTTTTTTATTTGAGCTTGATACCATCACGAAGAGATTAAAATATGAAATCATGAAGTCTTGATACATTAATTTGGAGGCTTATGATATTTTAATATCATTAATCCAATGGAATCTATTTTCCTCTTGAAAAATATTGGTTGATTGCCAAATTTTCTTTCATATCTAAAATTTCCTTTTAGAGGTGTTATATGTTCATGAATAGATTTATGTAGTATTTCACAATTCCAACTTTGCGCTATATATTTTTATAACTTTTTATTTGGGATTCACATCCGATCATTTCTCATCTATTGGTATGCCATTTGTTTCCATATATAACAATCACAGAGCCATTGTTGTATATTTGTGGGTCGTCCTCACCATAATGTTTAGATTTTGTTTATTTTTCTCACTCCTTCATACATAATGTTTTCAGATTAAAATGTATATTATTTTTTTATTAGTATTACTTGGAATTCGTTGTCATAACATATGTAAGTTGGAAATATACATAACTTCAAGCTGTACATTAGAAAAAAATGCATTTAACATAAATAATATAATTGGAAACTCAATAAGGAGTTTGAGTCTACATCACCAAGTTCGATCTCTAGTCTCACCGATAAAGATTTGGTGGACACCACAACATAAATAATGTGTTATCAAGTTCCCATGTTATTCATAGTGTGTCCATATTCAATTTTGAAAATATGGAAATATTTTGTGGACACCACAACATAAATGATGCGTTATCAATTTTCCATGTTATTCATATTATGTCCATATTCAATTTTGAAAATATGGAACAAATGGTAGGGAATCTCCTAAAACTTATATCACAGAAGTTGTAGAGCCCAAAATTACGTTTCCAACAATATAAAGAGTGCAAAAAATGGAGTTTAGGTAAAAATAGTGGTAAAAATACCAAATTTAACTTTCACATTATGTGCTACATCTCATGTGTGTTAACATTGGGTGCAATATGCCTTGTGTCTTATGCATGTCAGCCAATGATATTGTGTTATTCACTCTTCATAACCCTTGGTTTAACAATTGTTTTAATTGTATCACACTCAAACAATTTTTTGGTCGTGCTACATGGCATTGAAATTGTAATGTATTGTGCTCACATGATTGTCTTGGAATTGTGACAATGGATGTATCACACTCATATAGTTTTCCTTGTGGTGCAACATTGTCTATGGGCCATGGAATGTGTTGCATGAAACATAAATTTGGTTGCACATTGTATAAGCTTAAAGTGTATCAGATGACACATATTTTATAACCTCCTTCAAAAAAATATGTACCTTTAAACATGCCTTATGTGCATTAAATAGACCTGAAGTGTTGGCACTTTATGCACATGCTTTGAAAATTTTTCATCATTGTTTTCTTATGTACAAGTCATTGGGTTTTGTTTTGTTTACATATCTTAAAACTTCTTTTCCTCCTCACGGTATTGCACCTAAATTTTTTTATGTGTGACATTGCATTTTTTTTGTCTTATGTACAAATACAAGTAAGTACAAGTCATTGGGTTTTGTTTTTTTTACATATCTTAAAACTTGTTTTCCTCCTCACAGTGTTGCACCTAAATTTTCTTATGTGCGACATTGCATTCCTTTTGTCTTATGTACAAGTACAAGTAACTACAAGTCATTGGGTTTTGTTTTTTTTACATATCTTAAAACTTGTTTTATGCAATACTCCTCATGGTATTGCACCTATTGTTTTTTATGTGTGACATGGTATTACATGAAAAAAATTTAGGTACAACATTGTATCACATGTAAATTTTTAGGTGCGAATCACATTTCATATGAGATTTAAAGTATAACTTGATACATGTCTTACAATACTTAACTTAGGATGTGATACAAGTTTTGGATATGATAAAAAATTTGAACTCAATACATTTTATCACATTAGAAATTGTATTTGGATGTGATATGGTTTCACACAATATTTTAGAAGAGGTTCAAGACATGTCATACAAGGTTTATGTTTGAATGGTGATACATTGTGAATAAGGTAAGTTTCAATAACATGGTAAATCAAATTAGGTTTGAGATGTGGTAACATGTTACTTTATTCTCCCCTATGTAATGCATATACCCTTAAAGCATACTTAAATCATATACATTTTATCTCACTAGAAATTTTATTTGGATGTGATATGGTTTCACACAATATTTTGGAAGAGGTTCAAGACATGTCACAAGGTTTATGTTTGAATGGTGATACATGGTGGATAAGGTAAGTTTCAATAACATGGTAAATCAAATGAGGTTTGAGATGTGGTAACATGTTACTTTATTCTCCCCTATGTAATGCATATACCCTTAAATCATACCTCATGTGTCATATCAACACATGTTTTATCTTATTAATCCTCCATCACATTTTATCTTTTGTCTTATAACAAGGTGATGAATGATTATATGACTTCATGTGCCATCTCAACACATGTTTTGTATTATTCATCCTAAATCAACTTGTATCTTTTGTATTATACTAGGGTGATAAATCATGATAAGATAATGAGTCACGATAAGATGATAATATAATAGGTGGAGGATGAATATGACAAAACATGTGCTAGGTGGCATCTGAGGCACGGTTTGAGGGTGTACGCATCATATAACGGGAAAAAAAGGTAACATGTTACCATATTTCAAACCTGAATTGATTTACCATGTCTTGAAACTTACCTTATTTACCATGTATCATATTTCAATTATAAACCATGTGGAACATGTATTGGACCTCATGTGAGAAACCATATCACATCCAAAAACAATCTAGTGCTAAACATTATTGTATCCAAAAAGACATTTTCTATAAAATGTATTAGGACCAATTTTTTTATATAGTCTCCAAAATGTGTATCACATCCTAAATTAAATCTTGTGAGATGTGTATCATGTTCAAATTTAAATCCCATGTGAAATGTGTGTCGCATCTAAAAAATTTACATGTGATTCCATGTCACACCTAAAAACATTTGCATGTGATACAGAGAGGAGGAGTTCATATAAAAAGTTTTAAGAAATGTACATAATACAAAACCCAATGACTTGTACAAAATAAAAAAATGGTGCATAAGTTTTAAAGGGTTTGCATAAAGTTCCAACACATGAGGTATATTTTTAAAAGGTACATATTTTTTCTTAAAACGGGTCATAAAATCGTGTGTCATGGGATACACTTTAAGTTTATACCATGTGCACCCAAAGAGGAACATGTCATGTGACACATTCCATGGCTCACATATAATGTCACACCACAAGGAAAACCATACAAGTGCACACAAAAAATAATGTGTCATGTGACACATTCCATGTTCCACATAGAATGTCACACCGCCAAGAAAATCATACAAGTACGATACACATAATGTCATAAATCCAAGACAATCATGTGAGTACTATACATTATGATTTCAATGTCATGTTGCACGACCAATAAATTGTTCAAGTGTGATACACTCAAAAAAATGTTAAAACAAGGTTTATGTTGAATAAGACAAGAGCTTTGGTGGGCATGCATAAAACATACAAAATATTACATTAGAATTTAATAGAGGGGCAACACAAGACATAAGGAAAAACAATTTTTTGGTATTTTGCCAAAAACATTTATCATGAACTCCATTTTTGCATGCTTTTTATACCATTGGAAAGGCCTTTCAAGGATCTACAACTTATCTGCTATAAGTTTTAGGAGATTCCCTATCTTTTTTTCTAGTTTTCAAATTTGAATATCCCTATCATTTTTTCTAGTTTTCAAATTTGAATATGAGCATGTCGTCAATAACCTAGAAATATAATAAAACATTATTTCATCTAAGGTGTGTGAAAAATCATTTTCAATGGGAATAGAGATCAAACGTAGGGAAGTAGACTCAAACTCATTATCAATTTTTGAATTGAATTCTTTATGTTAAATGCATTTTTTCTAAAGTATGATTTGAAGTTCTATATTTTTGTAAGTTATGTATGTTATAGTAATGGAATTCATGCACAAATACTAAAAAAATATTATACATTTTAATTTGAAAACATTATATATGAAGGAGTGAGCAAAAAAAAACATTACTGCTAAACATCATGTATCTTAAATGCTAAACATCAATGTTAAATGAATTTTTTCTAAAGTATGATTTGAATTTCTATATATTTGTAAGTTGTGTATGTTACAGTAATGGAATTCGGGCACAAATACTAAAAAAAGATTATATATTTTATTATGATAACGTTATCTATGAATGAGTGAGCAACAAAAACATAAACGGTAAACATCATGTTGAGGAGGAACCAACAATATACTGTCATGGCTTTCCTTGTTATCTAGAGAAAAGGCTTAAGTACAAGTACATGAGAAACAATTAGATGTGAATCCCAAATAACAAGTAATGAAAATCTATAGTGCAATGTTGGATCTTTGGAAGACTGCATAAATATATTGAATCACATATAACACCTTTGAAAGGAATTTTTACATATGAAAGGAAATTTGGTAATCATCCAATATTTTGCAAGGGCAAAAGAGAGCCTATTGGATTGATGATATCACAATATCATAAGCCTCCAAACTAATGCATCAAGATTTCATGATCATATATTTTAATCCCTTTCATGGTGGTATCAATCTCTAACTATAAATGATAAATTGTATATTTAAAGGTCAAAGAAATGTATTCTTCTTATTTCCATGTTATAAGTGTTGGGACAACAATAATTGATGCTTCATCACACATATCTTGGGTTCAGTCGGTTGAGAGTCTGACCTACATTTGGATACATTCGGTAGGGATATCGACTATAAGACTACACCAATCGATTGAGTAGTCGATGTTCCTCTCAGTGAGACCATCAACAAGGTGAAGATAGTGAGGGGGTGGATTGACCAACCCAACAATAAACTATGAGTTGGACACTAAGGTAATATGGTTGAGCATCTGGTGCAAACCCCTGAACCTTCGGGCCGAGATCCACACAGGATCATTCTGAATTTTCCTCTTGAATCAAATTGACTCTTCGGTTCCCTCACTGGGAATCCCAAACACACAACGGTGTTTTCCATAGGTCCTTATGAGTGCACCCGTGTGACCAAATACAAGGAATCACCCAAATATCTTGACCAAAAAAAATTCGTGCCCTTCGCCAAATCAAGATTTTGGGTTTCGTGATATCACGATTCTTGTTGTCGAGGTTTTCAGCTTTTCAACTCGTCGAAACCCGAAATGACGAAACGACGAAATCTTTGGCCGCGTTGTCCTCCACAACTATATCGTGTTTCGTGACTTCAGGAATTTCGAAACAAAGAAACCTAATCCCTTGTCTTCAAAAGTTCCAAAATACCGAACCTCGATGCATTCAGCAAAGGCTGGCTCCGCAACATGACTTTTTTCCTTTTCAGGGTTTCAGAGTTCGCGATTTTGTGAATCCTAACGCGAGGTTTCTCGACTCTCCAAAACCCAAACCCCAAAATGGTCAACGGAGATTGACTCCGCCTTTTTAATCAAAACAAACCACCTGTCCACTCTAGATTCCTGGCTTTAGAGACTTGAACAAGCCTTTAATTTCCATCCCTCTACCACTTCTAAACCCCGAATTTCGAAATTCAAGTCAATGTCTTGTCACGACTCACGACTTTGGGATTTTCGCTCCACTATGTCCCAACTCCTTGTCAAGAGGACCTCCGAAATACTGAAATCTGAACTTCCAAATTTCTGAAAGTTCTACTCCTTGCCTTCACATGCGATAATATAGTTCATGCTTTAGGAGTTCAAGCAACCAAAGGTTTTGGCTCACACTCTGGACTTACAAACTCTGATTTGTCAGAATTATCCTAATGGCCCCACTACCATGATCAACAGTTGATGTTGAATCTTACCTCCCGAAGGGTGGATTCATCCAACAATTAACCTCCTTCTAGCTTCGTTGAATCCCATGGTCCTTGCGACTTCGCGAATTTTCCAAAGAGATTTTCAACCGCTTGTTTCTTCCTTGAAGACTTCTGCAAAATGAATCAGTGTTCCTTGTCTGATCTTGGCTTCTGTAAAGAGACTTCGCTCCATCTCCCTTTTAACACTTCAAATGCGCTAACCCTTCTGATATTTTACTTACAAGCTTGAGTTTCAGAAGGACTCCTGCACGCACTCCTTGCAGGAATCTTTCAAATACTTCAAAGTATTTGATTCTTCAACTCTGTGCACCTTCTGCAATAACAGTCTTTCTCTCTTCAACCTTAGTTGATAAGTTCTAAGGCTTCAACTAGCCTGCACACACCTTGCACGACTCCTGTGCTTCACTTGCACTTTTGTTGGAATGAGAACAATGATATCCCTCCTGAGCTTTCAGAGATAAACTCTGAAACCCTGTCAACGCACTCCTTGCAGGCGTTTCACTGCACTCCTTGCAGGAACTTCTCTCACTTAGGAAGAGAAACAATTGAAACTCATTCTCTCTCTCTCTCTCTCAGACTTCAAACATTCAGCAGGAAATCATACATACATAGCATAGCCTCATAACAAATGCATAACAAAGACAATAAAACAACCATAAGCATACCATTCACCATGTAAAAATAGAAAACATCATAACACCATGAAATCTGATTCAAAGCTTCTTATATTAATTCAAGCTCCTGTACATGGGTTTTTCTCTACAAATCTCTGCTAAAGATCTATGCTAATGTTCTAATGAATATCATAATACAAAGATGAGGGTGTCTATATCCATTTTCCCTCCTTCTCTTCTAAACTATCTAATCTATAATTCAAATCTATCGCCTTTCATTAATTGGGCTTAAATGCCTTTTACATTGACAGATGAGAGAAAATCGCTCACGATCTGTTTACAATAGCCTGATATATATGCAAGTAAACTTCTAGCTACTACATTAATATCCACTTCTTAATCTTTCAAAAACATTTCAAAACATGGTAAATGTGTGATGCACTTTTCCCAGCTGGCTTCTGCTTTCACTCTCACTTGGCTACTGGATATCCTCCTGCATCATACTCCCTCTCTTGAAAATTTTCATGAACTCTTGTTTGTGAGCTCTTGCATGGTCTATCCATGCTTTTGAATTTCTACTTCATCCTCCTAGCTGGCATCCTCAACTGGATGTCCCTTCCACTTGACCAAGTATTCAAAATACTCTTTCCTCTTGATTTTTCTGCTAATCCTCTTATCAATTATGCTTTCCCTCTATGGCTTTTCAACTACAGGCATTTTTTTTGTCCATTGAATCTCTTTCTATTTTTCCTCTGCTCATGTTTCTTCATCTCTGTAAGGGTACAAATCCGCAACATTGAATATCAGTGAAATTCCTATCCCATCGGGTAATTCAATCTCATATGTGTTTGCCCCAAATTTCTGTATGACCTTGCATGGTCCATTCCTTTTCATCTTCAGTTTGTTATATGTTCCTCTTGGGAACCTCTCCTTCCTCATATGTGCAAGAATCAGATCAATGACTTCAAATTGAAGTTCTTTCCTGTGTTGATCTTCTCTCCGCTTGTACTCTTGGTTTGAACTCTGTAGTCTCTCCTTAATTTGGCTGTGAAGCTCCTTCATTCCTTCTACAAAGTCCTCTGCACTAGCACTCCTGAATTCAATTTGTCGCGAATCTTTTAATTCAGAAACTCCCCTTGGATACATTCCATATACAATTTGGAATGGACTCGGCCTTGTGATTATGTTGAGTGAATCGTTGTAAGAAAATTCCACTTGTGGCAGAATGTGATCGCACTGATTGTGGTGTTCAGTCACTAGGCTCCTCAGCAAATCTCCCAAGATTTTTTTCACAACTTTTGTCTATTCATCCATCTGAGGATGATACGCTGAGATAAAAGAAAAACTTGTTCCCAACTTCTTCCATAAATTCCTCCAAAAATTTCCTATGACCTTCATATCTTGATAAGAAACAATACTCCTTTGCAAGCCGTGAAGTCTGACAACTTCCTTGAAAAACAAGTTCGCAATATGAGTTGCATCACAGGTTTTCTGCCATGGTATGAAATGTGCCATCTTTGAAAATCTATCCACCACTACAAAGATTGAATCATATCCTCTCTGTGTCCTTGGTAGTCTCAATATGAAAACAATGCTCACTACGTCCCATGGCCTTTTTGGTATGGGTAATGGTTGGTATAACTTGTGTTCTACCTTTTTCCTTTCGTGTGCTGACAAATTCCGCACCTGTCCATAAATTTCTTAACATTTGTCCTCATTCCTAGCCAAAAATATGAGCCATTCAATTTTGAGAATGACTTATCATGACTGAAGTGTCCAGTCAATCCTCCACTGTGTTTTTCCTTCAACAGGTTCTCCCTCATTGAGCATTTTGGAATACATAGTTGATTGCCCCTGAATAATAATCCATCTTGGATCATATATTCAGTCCATTGGCTTCTGTCCGTGAGAACTAGATTCTCAGATGCCTCATACACTTCCTTAAAATTTGGGTCATCCCTGTACATTTCTTTGAGGTTATCAAATCCAAAAATCTTGACTTTGAATTCCTGGATAAGCAAACATTTCCTGCTCAAAGCATCAACAACTTTGTTAGTAGTTCCAGAAATATGCTTAATCACAAAAGTAAAATTCTGCATATATTCAACCCATTTAGCATGCTTTGGATTCAACTTCTCCTGTTGAGTCACGAATTGTAAAGCATGATTATCACTGTACAAAACAAACTCTTTAGGAACCAAATAATGTCTCCATTTCTTCAGTGCTTGTATGACTGCATAAAATTCTTTGTCATATGTTGAGTACTTGATTTTTTCTTCATTCAGTTTCTCACTGAAATATGTGAATGGCCTGTTGTCTTGGTTCAAGACTGCTCCAATTGCAAATCCACTCGCATCACACTTGACCTGGAATGTTTTATTGAAATTTGGAAAAACTAAAATTGGCTTCTCTGTGATCTTATTCTTCAGTGGATTGAAACTTTTCTCTGCTTCCTCTGTCCAGTGAAAATATTTATGTCTTTTCTTCACCGTATCCATCATTGGTGTGATAATCCCACTAAAATTTCAGATGAATTTCCTGTAGAAACTATCCAAACCATGGAAGCTTTGAACTTCAAACACACCTTTCGGTGATGGCCAATTCTTAATCGCATTCACTTTCTCCGGGTCCATTTTCATCTCATTTGCAGATATAACAAAACCCAAATAAATGAGCTATGTCCTCATAAATGATGATTTCTTCATGTTTATCAGAAATTTCTCTTGTTGTAGTCTCCTCATTACGGCAACTAAATGTTTTAAGTGCTCTGCTTCTGTTTTACTGAAAATTAATATATTGTCAAGATATACAAAGACGAATTTTCCTATGAAATCCTTCAGGACTTCATTCATCAATCTCATGAAAGTATGGGGTGCATTCGTTAATCCAAATGGCATGACAATCCATTCATATAGCCCTTCATTCATCTTGAATGTTGTCTTCCATTCATCACCTTCGCTCATACGAATTTGATGATACCCTCTTTTCAAATCAATCTTTGAAAAAAACTTGGCTCCACTAAAGGAATCCATCAAATCGTCCATGCTTGGTAATGGAAATCTGTATTTGATGGTAATCTTATTGATTACTCTTGAGTCTGTAAACATTCTCCATCCCCGATCTTTATTTGGGATGAGCATTGTTGGAACAACACATGGACTCAATCTCTCTCGAATCAATCCTTTGTCCATTAAGTCGTGAACTTGTCTCTTGACTTCCTCATTTTCCTGCGGCATCAACCTGTACACTTCTTTGTTTGGTAAACTAACTCTAGGTATAAGATCAATGTGATGGCTTATACTCTTGATTAGTGGCAATGAACAAGGTAGTTCTTCCACTACTATATCAACGAACTCTTCTAGCAACTTCCATATTTCCTCTGATAAATCATCCATTCTTGTATTGGTCAAAACAATTATAAGCTTCCTGGACACAATAAATTGTGTTTCTTCCTTCTTCTTAACCTCATTAAGAAGTTCCTTCCCACTCATGAGAAGTACAATGTTTCTCACCTTTGGTTTCACTTCTTTATCCTTAATCTACAACAACATGTGCGTCCTCCCATTCTTCTCCAGGGTGTATGTGTTATTTCTCCCATCATGAATCACATTTCTTTCATATTTCCATGATCTACCCACCAATAGATCAAAAACATCCATGGGAATGAAATCACATAATATTTCATCCTTATATCCTCCTATTTTAAATTCAACTAAACATTGTTTAGTGAAATTTACCTGATGTCCTTTTTGTAGCCACGAAACTCTGTATCAATTCGGATGTACAACAGTCTCCATCTCCATCTTTTCTACCATCTCTGTAGATACAAGATTATCTGTGCTATCGTTGTCCACTATGACTTTGCATACTCTGTCTTTAGTTTTGCAAACAGTCAGAAAAAAAATGTTTCTTTGGTCTGGGTTCTCTGCCTCTTTATTTGGTGTTAAGAGAACTTTCCTCATCATCAAATATCTTCCACCCTTAGCATCTTCTGCCTCAACATTCTGTCCTTGAGCTTCGGTAATGTGAGTTTCACCACCATCTTTTTTCTTATTTGGACACTCATAGGATTTATGTCTGATATTTCCACAGACAAATCATTTTACTTCACCGCCTCTGCCTCTTCCTCTTCCCCTTCCTCTGGCTCGAGGAGAAGTGTTTCTATCAGCATACTGTCTTCCCTATGAGATTCCCCCTCTCTCAGGTTGAGGTTGAGGTTTCTTCCCTTCTTCTTTAGATTTTCGAGTCCTATCTTGGGCAATTGTTTTTTTTCTAGCTTGACTTCTACCCCAACCTCTTTGATGTTGCTTTCAACTCAACTTCTCTTTAGCTTTCAGAGCCATCCGATAAGAATCATCCACATTCAAAAGGGTTATCATGCTCATCTCATCTTGAATGTCATATTGCAGACCATTCATGTATCTAGCAACCTTTTCATCATCGCTTTCCCGATGACCTTCTTTGATGTTTATCTTGTATAATTATTCAGTGTATTCTTTCACTGATATCAGCTTCTGTCTCAAATTTTTTATCCTCCAAAACATAGTGATTTGATAATCCCTGGGTATAAATTTGGCTTTCATGTTTGCAACCATTCTATCCCAGCTCTTGATTTTCTGCTTGCCTTTTCAACATCTGTCAGCCTACAATTCATCCCACCATAGTGTTGCATGCCATTTAAGTCTAGTAACAACATGTTTGACCTTCCTGTCTTCCTCGACATCCTCATAGTCGAAGTATTTATCCAGATCTCTAATCCAATCTAGAATCTCTTCAACATCCTGGTTTCCCTCATACACTGGAATGTCTATTTTTTTTCTGGCACCTATCCTTGCAACAACCCTGAATAGTCGTTCTTCTGCAGCATCCTCGATTGCAACTTATTTTTTTCCAGCTTCATTTTCACTTTCATCCTCGCTGATATCCCCAGCATCAACTGTGTGCCTCTATGTTGTCTCCATAGCATCCATTATGGAACCTAATTCACGCATGTCTCTTTCTCCTGCCAAATCAGGTATTTGCCTCTCTCTTCTTCTCGACATTTCTCTTTCCTCTACTAGATCAGGTAATCTCCTGTCTCTTTTTCTTGGTGGCATAGATGTAAAATTTCCCCCCTTCTCTCTGCTACAGAAAGCAAAGAAATTTGTTCTATTCTCGGATACACCAATTGGTGCAGACCCCCGAACCCTCGGGCCGATATCCACGCAGGATCATTCTAAATCCGCCTCTTCAGTCAAATTGATTCTTTGGTTCCCTCACTGGGAATCCCACACACACAATGGTGTTTTCCACAGGTCCTTACGAGTGCACCCATGTGATCAAATACAAGGCATCACCCAAATCTCCTGACCAAAAAAAATTCACATCCTCCACCAAATTGGGATTTCGGGTTTTATGATATCATGATTCTTGTTGTCGAGGTTTTTGGCTTTTCAACCTGTCGAAATCCGAAATGTCGAAACGCCAAAATATTTGGCCGCATCCTCCTAAACAGCTGTATCGCATTTCGCGACTTTAGGAATTCTAGAACAAAAAAACCCAACCCCTTGTCTTCGAAAGTGTCGAAACACCGAACCTCGATGCGTTCAAAAAAGGTTGGCTCCCCAACAAGACTTTTTGCCTATTCGGGGTTTCAGACTTCGCAATTTCGTGAATCCTGACGCAAGGCTTCTTGACTCTCCAAACTCTGAACCCCGAAATGGTCGACAGAGATTGACTTCACATTTTTAATGAAAACACACCACCTGTCCACTCTAGATTCCTGGATTTTGGGACTTTAACAAGCCTTCAATTGTCGCCCCTCTACCACTTCTAAACCTCGAATTCTGAAATTCACATCAATGTCCAATCATGACTTTCAACTTTAGGATTTTTTATCCACTATGTCCCGACTCCTTGTCAATAGGACCTCCAAAATACCGAAATCCGAACTTCCAAATTTATGAAAGTTCTACTCCTTGCCTTAACACGTGATAATCCAGTTCGCACTTCGGAAGTTCGAGCAACCAAAGGTTTTGTCTCACACTCCGGACTTACAAACTCCAATTTGTTGGAATGATCCTGATGGCTCCACTACCACGATCAATGGTCCACGTTGAATCTTAGCTCACAAAGGGTGGATTCATCCAACACTTAACCTCCTTGTAGCTTCATTGAATCCCATGGTCCTCATAACTTCATGAGTTCTCCAAATAGAATTTCAACCACTCGTTTCTTCCTTGAAGACTTCTGTGAAATGAATCAGTGCTCCTTGTCTAAGCTTGGATTTTGTAAAGCGATTTCACTCTGTCTCCCTTTTAACACTTCAAAGGCGCTAACCCTTCCAATATTTTACTTACAAAGTTGAGTCTCAAAAGGACTGTTGAACGCACTCCTTGCGGCCATCTTTCAAATACTTCAAAGTATTTGATTCTTAGACTCTATGCAGCTTCTGGAACAATAGTCATTCTCTCTTCAACCTTAGTTGATAAGTTCTAAGGCTTCAACTAGCCTGTGCACACCTTGCACGGCTCCTGTGCTTCACTTGCACTTTTGCTGGAATCAAAACAATGGTATCCCTCCTGAGCTTTCAGAGATAAACTCTGAAACCCTGTCAACGCACTCCTTGCGGATGTTTCACTACACTCCATGTAGGAACTTCTCTCACTCAGGAAGAGAAACAATTGAAACTCATTCTCTCTCTCTCTCTTAGACTTCAAACATTCAACAGGAAATCATACATACATAACATAGCCTCATAAAAAATGCATAACAGAGAGAATAAAACATCCATAAGCACACCATTCACCTAGTATAAACAGAAAACATCATAACACCATGAAATCTTATTCCAAGCTTCTTATATTAATTCAAGCTCCTGTACATGGGTTTTTCTCTACAACTCTCTATTACAGCTCTATGCTAATGTTCTAATGAATATCATAATACAAAGATGAGGGTGTCTATATCCATTTTCCCTCCTGCTCTTCTAAACTATCTAATCTATAATTCAAATCTACCTACTTTCATTAATTGGGATGAAATGCCTTTTACATTGATAGATGAGAGAAAATCGCTCACGATCTGTTTACAATAGCCCGATATATATGCAAGTACACTTCTAGATACTACATTAATATCTTCTTCTTAATCTTTCAAAAAAATTTTAAAACGTGGTAAATGTGTGTTGTGCTTTTCCCAACTGGCTTATGCTTTCACGCTCACTTGGTTGTTGGTGATGCTCCTGCATCATCATCCATGTGGATCCAAATTGACAAAGCGTATTTAAAAAATTCAACTCCAACAATTGACAATTACATGTGGACAAGATCTTCCAGATTCTATGGAAATCAGTTAAAACTTGAGGCTATAAAATGAAAACCTATTGGGCCATTATTATCACGATGATCATGCAATAGAGATCCAACATACACTATGATGTTTTGATCATTGTGCACCCTAATCGAGTGTTGTAACGATGTCTTTAGATGCCACCCTTTATCTTCATTTTTTTTTCCTCTTCAATTATATGCAATACTCTCCTTTCTTTTTCATGTCATGTTCCACCCTATCCCCCAACATCGTATCAGAGAAAATGGTTCAAAATATCTCCTTGTTATATGAAAATATTATTGATTCAAATATGTCGTGTGATTGACACTAGGCTGGTGGTTTTTTCATTGGAAATTATTGGAATACACCAGTTTCTATCTAGTTATTGAAGACTACTTCAAATATTGATCTTGTTGTTATGAACAGATCAAATTATGTAGTATGAGAACTAGATATGGAAACCCTACTGAAGATAAAAGGACTGTAGAAATATGCAAAGGTTGTGATTCCATATCCAACATACGATCATGCGAAGTTCATGTTTTATGGAAAGAAGGATGATGTTGTAGGAGTCATCACAACCTACAACTCGTGGAAGATTCGATTTCACCTCAGTGGAATCAACTGTCCTCATTATGTATGGAATAGTATGAAGTCATTCTTCAATCGGGTCGACAAAATACACGTCATGGAGTTGGAGAAAG
>JASDQU010244979.1:64704-80036 GCA_032191745.1 Picea mariana
CAAATGACGATTATCAATATGCACTCAACAACAGACCATTTAATGTTGTATATGTTGAGATATATACCATCCGATTTAAAAGTCCTTTAGATCAGACATTTAATGTTGTATATGCTAAGATATATACCATCCGATTTAAAATTCCTTTAGATCAAACAGTGTATATCCCAACATATACAACATTAAATACTCTGTTGCAGAGTGAAAATTGCTAGTTATATTAACTCTCATACACAAGGCTGTTTCTTCTTCCGATAATAAATACAAATTTGTGTAGTAATCGATTGGGTTTCCTTCATTTTTCATATGCTTCCTATATCTACGTGGGACTTTCGTTAATTTTTTTGCAATGCACTTTTTGATATATTCCAATGGAGAATCATCATTATGAAGGATGACTCTAAGTGGGTTATGTAAAGGAGTCTTTTTTTTGCAATTCACTTTTTGGTATATTCCAATGGAAAATAATCATTATGAAAGATGACTCTAAGTGCATTACGAAAAGGAGGCCATTTGTTTATAAGTAATATTTATCCATGTCGAAAAAATATTTATTTGGTCGCTAGAAACCATACAATACTTCCTCCACAGAACCACACTTCTCCTTAAATGGTATTATCGACATGTAGATTGGTGGGAATCTTGTGAGACCTTTCGAAAAGGTTGTGATATGGAATTCCTACTTTAGTTATTGTACTTGTCACGATTATCACACCTCTCTAAAAGTTAAATCTTAGCCGCAAACTCAGAAACAAAATTGGACAATCACGAAGAATGAAAACCGACATAAGTCTTAAATTTTCTATTTCTTTTCCCTTTTGAATGCACTATATCATTTCAATATCAACTACAAATATTTGCTCCAAGATAGGCTTCTGAGCTCGCTCAACCCTATCCGGGACTTCAACTCTGACTATGATTTCAATCATGGCTCCTTGATAGGCTTATTCATATAAATATTTGCTTGAATCCATCTAATCCCATAAGTCAATTTGAAAAATTGTACCTTGTAGTAAGTCCTTCGCATGAGTAGTAGATTGATTTTTTTTCTTTGTCTTATGCATCATAGATGAGTCTCTTATCTAAGAGTCCATGATTGTAAGTGTTTCACCACAAGGCTATTTTATCAGTAACTTGACGTTGAGGCAACCTCCCTAGGAAAAAACCTATTACTCATAAGAAACTGCGGATCGATAAGAAACTTTGTTTTTAATCCATGATTTTGATCATTTATTGCATGAAGTGTTGGTGTTTCTCTAGAAAAGTAGGCCATGTAAGTTCGTAATGTGGCCTATAAATTGAAACATTGAACTAGAAGCATTGATCTCATTTGGAGTAATTGTTTGGAGTAGAAGCACCGATCTTGGAAACGTGGCACAATCCAAACCCTATCCATGACCATTCCATATCTAGGTTTGGAGGAGAAGCATTGATATTGGAAACGTGGCACAATACAAACCCTAGATCTAAGTCGTCAACTGTACGACACGTGCCACCTTCATGGCCATAGATCTAAGCTGTCGGATGTACCACACATGTCCCTTTTCTGACCATAAATCTTTGTTAGTCGATCATCGACACGTGGTCTTAATCGAACAACACAGATTTAAAACCAACCTCGCCACGGATCAACAATCGAACCACTGGCCTGGCATACCGTACGATGAAAATGGTACGCATTTAGACCTTCTAGGTCTGACAGCTAGAGTTTCACGCATTCTACAACCTAACATGAGACATGTGGTGCAAATACAACACGAGCTCACTAAAGATTTGAGACCACTGAATGGATTTTTGGATTTTTCTTCTATTTCAACGTTGGAGCGAGAGTACGAGGGATTTACAGTTGTTAATATCTCCAAGAAAACCAAAGTGGAGTCCCTTATTTTTTACGAGACTGATCAAAGCGGCGTAGGTCTGGACAAGCTGAGAGTACAAGTCTTCAACCTACTTGCCATAACTGTTGAGCTTTAAAGTAATAAATTAAAATCAATATTAAGCTTTAAAGTACTAAATTAAAATCAATATTGATTTTAACTCTTACATTTAAAAAAATTAACTCTTAATCTTTAAAATACTAAATTAAAATCAATATTAATTTTAATTTTTAAATTTAAAAGAATTAACTCTTAATCTTTAAAATACTAAATTAAAATCAATATTGATTTTAATTTTTAAATTTAAAAGAATTAAGTCTTAATCTTTAAAGTAATAAATGAATAAATATGAAATAATTAAACATGACCTTAGTCTAACCATAATATTAAAATTTTCAATATCTAATATTATTTTTATTTTTATTTTAACTTTAACCTTTTTTTATTCATTGCTTCACCAATGCTCCAACCACTTTTACTTTTAAATAGATTAAAAAAAAGTTATGTTAGAGTGTTATATCAACAATATCACACTTTTAAATATTACCCCCAAAAAATTAAAAAATTATCTCACGTGAAGACATATTTTTAGAAACTAAAAATATATTATAAAATTTAAAACTAAAACCAATTATCTTATTGAAAAGTAGCTTTTAAAAATATATTAAGTCTTTTCTTAACCCTCAATCTCTTATGAAAAGAGAAAATAATAAGTATCATAACTTCTATAGAACTTCTATAGAGGAGAAATCATTTTCAAAAATATAAATAACTTGTCCTAATATATAGAGTATAAATATGAATACATATAGTTTGTTTGAGAAGGAGAGAGTGAACCTTCAAATGGTTCTACATTTCTCGACATAAAAAAAAAATGATGATGATGAATTGCAATATGTGAATGAGTGACGTAGGTATCCATAAATATCTTCTCATCATTGTTATCCCCCTCCCACCTAGGGGTAACTAGAGGAGATCATGTAACCTCACTGGAGTTCCTAATTTTAGTTCCAGAAGAAAAAAGATTCAAGATTCTTTGTAGGCCTCTGCAGGTATCGAATCTTCAGAGAGCTCGTGTTGCATTTGCGTAACATATATCATGTCAGGCCATAATATGCATGAAAATTTAGCCGTCGGATCTAGAAGGTGTAAATCCATACCATTTTCATCGTATGGTATGCCAGATCGGTCGTTTAATTGTTGACGTATGGCGAGTTTGGATTTAAATCCGAGCCGTCCGATTAAGACCACGTGTCGATGAACAACTGACCCATATTTATGGTCATAAAAGGGCCATGTGTGGTACATCCGATGACTCATATCTACGGCCAAAAAGTGCTTGCGTGTCATAAAATTGACGGTTTAGATCTAGGGTTTGGGTTATGCCATGTTTCCAAGATCAATGGTTCTCCTCCAAACCTCGATATGGGATGGTCATGGATAGGGTTTGTATTGTGCCATGTTTCCAAGATCAATGCTTCTTCTCCAAACATGATTAATGCTTCTAGATCAATGTTTCAATTTATAGGTCACGTTTCCACATTTCCATGTAATGCTTCTACTCCAAGATTTCTCTCTATAAATTGAAAATGATTTCCCCGTAATCAAAACTTTATTGGTCTTCATTAATAAACCAACAATTGACATTAGAAACATGTTAGCAACCTCTAATTGTTACATACCTCTATTAATGAAGTTGAAAACCAATAGATGGAAAATGAGTTGACTAAAATGACTGTGAAATATCTCGTGTGGTATTTAACATAGTTCTTAACACCTCTCCATATAATGTAATATCCTAAAGAAAATACTAGCCATAGGATCACAAGAGGAGGATGAGACTATCAAAATTTCAATGGAAGACTTCCATGACAATTGATGCCCAAACAAATAAGAGGTGGTATATATGAGTTCAATCAATAGCTGAAAACTCAATGTGGCCCTCCTTTGCGACACACATTTTCCAAAATACAATTAGCATAGCTAAAATCTCATTTCTCCAATATTTTTCCATGAATGATATATTCTAAATGCAGTGATTATGTTTTGGCAAAGGTCCACGGGGGAGGAGGTTCACGATTAATTTTCAACCATAGATCAACCTCACATCAACCAAATCTTAATTGTTGGAGTCTTCCGTCATACATTAAGGTTTTGAGCACTATGTTAAATACCTCACATGATATTTTATGCCGGCTTAAGCCAATGTATCATCTATATCCCCATCCATGTAAGCCAATGTATCATCAAAGACTGATCTAAAGCCTTATATTGTTGTTGTTTTTGTTGTTCATCCTCTACCTTTGTCTGCTACTGACCCTGATTGTTTTCTGCTTCTTCTTCCACCAAGTACGGAATGTGCCATTCCACATTGTGCTCATCAGATTCTTCATGATCCTGCTCATGGAACTTGACATCTCTACTAACAAAAATCTTGTGAGTAGGGGGATTAAATAATCTGTAAGCATTATACTATGAACACTACCCTATAATGGTACATCTAATGGATTTTGAATCTAATTTTCTTCTATCTTGCTTTGGAATGTGGGCAAATGCTTTAGATACAAATATTCTTAAGTGTTTTACTGCAAGCTTAAATCCATATAATGCTTCATAAGGAGTTTTAGACTCAAGACTCTTTGTTGGACTCCTATTTTTCAAATAAACTGCAGTATTCACAGCTTCAACCCAAAAACCATTCGAAAGATTCTTACGTTTCAACATACTTATAGCACATTTCACCAGTGTTTTGTTCTTTCTTTCTATTACTCCATTCTACTATGGAGTATGGGGTACTGTGAATTGCTACAAAATTCCATGATCTTTACAATACTTGATAAGCTCATCCTTCTTGTATTCTCCCCCTTGATCAGAGCGAAGAATTTTTATCTGTTTCCTTGTTGGCTTTAAATCAATTTTTAAACTGCTTAAAGTATTCAAATGTATGGCTCTTCTTACTTAAGAAATACACCCAAGAAAACTTCGTATAGTCATCAATAAACAATAGAAAATATAGTTCACGTCCTAATGATTTTGTCTGCATGGATCCACAAACGTCTGTCTGCACTAATTCAAGTATATCCCTTTGTTTCTTTTCTACTCAAACATGGAATTCTTCTCTATGCATTTTTCCTAATGTATATGCATCACAAAAATTATGTACTTCCTTTAGCATAGGAAGATCTCTTACCAATTCCTTCTTTTGTAGTAACAGCAAATCATTGTAGTTGATGTGGCCAAATCTCTGATACCATAGCTCTTCTGTAGTCAGGCTCGCTATTATCAATGCTTGAACTAGTGCGGGTCTTACATCCAACTTGTACAGTCCTCCTGTTTGGACTCCTATAGCAATTGTCTTCATGCCATCTAACAGATCTTTAATATAATAGTTAGATTTAAAGAATTCAACTTTCAGATCTTGATCTGTAATCATGGATACATAAATCAAGTTCTTTGTTACACCAGGCACATACATAACATTATGAATTTGTTTGATATTACCATTAGGTAGAATGACAGAAATTTTCCCACACCCTTTGATTTGATGACTTCTATCATCACCTAGGTAAATCTGTGCTCCTTCGTTGATTTCTTTAAAATCTTTGAACCAATGCTTGTTCCATGTCATGTGTGTTGACACTCCTGAATCTACATACCAGATGTCTGCATCAACATTCTCATCACGATTTGCCATGAACAATCTAAAATTCTGCACATGATTGTCATTTGCAAGATGACCTGCATGTCTTTTCTGCTTCTGTTGTTCTTCATGATATTGCTTCTTCTTGCATTCCCTGGCAATATGACCCAGTTTTCCGCAATAAAAACATTTAGTTTTAGAGTAGTTTCTATTTGGATGCATACCTTGGGTCTAATTCGGTCTTTTGTGTGAGTTTGCTCTATTTTGCTGTTGTGGACTTCCTTTCCCTTTGAAGAAGTTTTTCTTTGCCATCAATGCAAGATCGACACACTAGGTCTTTAGAGTCGATCTTCTTTCTTCTTCCTGCATCAATATTCCTGTCAACTCTTCAAATTTCAGGATCTTCTCTCTGACATTTATCCAAGTGATAAACATTTGGTAATCATCAGTGACACCATTCATTGTAATGGTTACAAGATCTATATCGTCAATTGTATGACCAATGTCTTCCAATTTGTTCCTCAGATCCTTGATCCTTGCTACGAATGAAGCAATTATTTCATTCTCCTCCATCTTCAGGGATAGGATCTTACTCTTAAGCAACAAAAGACGATTTGAATTCTCGATCTCATACAACTCCTTCAAAATTCCCCAGATCTCATTAGTTGTCTTACATTCTCTAATGTGTGGTATGATGCAGTCTTTCACTGACATCTTCAACAATGTCCTTGTTTTACCTTCTTGCTTCTCCCAATCTGGGATCGATGCTGACCCAACCATGGGCCTTGGCTCATCCCCATTCGCAATTGTCCAAGCACTCTACATGCTAGCAGAGTCTACATCTTGAATTGCCAATTTGCATAATTGGAACCATCGAGCTTGTTATGCTCATTCAAGAATGCTTCAAACATTGTGTTGTTTGATCTCGCAGCACACCCGGTGAACACCGTGGCTTCCTTCACAGCCTCCAGACAACCTTTTGTTGTCATCCTCTGCAACCTTCTCCAAGATGCAACCTTCTCTTGGAACCTTTTTGTTTTTTACCCGATCATCGCAGATGTACACCTAATATCTGAGACTGTCGTAGATATACACCTAATATCTGAGACTGTCGTTGATGTACACTGAAAACCAGCAAGAGTCAAAAAATGAAACCCGCGAGAAGTGTAGTAGTGTTATTGTTGCGCTTATCCACTCAAAACCTGCGACGATTTCGGTTTACTCACACCCACCAGACAGCGTATAGGTTTCTCAGCCCTGACGCTCTAATACCATGATAAAAGTGACAATTTTTGTATTAAATGAAATAAAACCCATTGGTCAGCTCTACGAAAGAGAGTCTGAACTAGGAGAGTATGGCTCTGCAGAACACTCTCCATTGTTCATGCACATTACACATTAAATAGAAAACATGGATTTAGGGAAGTTAGAACAATGTCCTAAGAAATATAAACTAATTCCTATCCTGAGGTTACGTGAACCAACTCTACCTTTTCTAGGATTTTCCCCATTATCTTCAGCAATATGCACTGTGAAGAATCCAATTGAGCAAAGTATATGACAATATTAGTAATTGTAAATGAATTCCCATGGACAAACCACATGTAAACATATGTCTTCTCATTTAATCCTTTATATATAGTATTGACTTTCCATGAAGGAACCAACATGTAATCATATCTCTTCGTATGCATGTCATATCTTCTCGTTTAATATTTTCTTTTTATCCAATACCTCTTATCCTTCTAGAAACTACCTACGTGAAAATTAAATGGATCTCATCGCTAGGAATATATCCCATTAATATACATATAAAGTGAAGAGAGTACTTATATATCATTAAATCAATGTGTTTTTATTTAGATTGCATATTCGATTTGATAAGAATTAAAATTCCATCGTGTATACATTCAAAGACAAAATATGCACCAATGGCCAAAATTACATTGCTAAACCTTTCTAAAAAATACAGTGCACTACCAAAGTGTTAAAATTTTGTATGCGATGGTGATATCCCATCTACACCTGATATCTAATATACACTTGATAGATGCCTACATAAATCAAACTAGAGTCTAGGAGTTCATGCAATATCTAAAATGAAACCTACTATTCTTCATGCGTGTTGCTCATCGATGAAGGCAATGAGATATCTATTAACTATGTCCTTTTATTTACATGAAAGTGGGATTGGAAAGGTTACGTAGTAGACCTTATGGAATCTAAACCATGTATATACAAGGTGCCTATAACCCAACATGATGAGACCCAAAGATTATAGATAGGGCGGTTCCTTGAGGAATGTGAAGTATTGGTTACAAAAATATTTTAGGAAGTTATGGCATGCATTTGTGGGAATTCTCATGCATGTTGGATAACTTGCCATGAGTTTTTTTTTGCCCTAACGAATACAACCAGATAGATTCCTAAAGGAGAGTGTCCATGGTACATATCACTTACGATTATAACTCAACATAAGTGTATGAAATCTATCATTTTCCACTTAACTATATTAAAGGTCTTGATGAATGAAAAGATTGAGGGATTAGTCTTCCAATCATTGCTCAACCAAAACCATGGTGGGATTGTGATCCTTAATTCACACAATTATCTCTTCCCCAAATCATGACAGACTAAGTTGGAATCATAAATGGGAAACCCTTATCCCCGCCCAACCAAAAGAAATAAACGTTTTTTGTCCAAGCCCACCCAACAACAAAACCAATCATTCTTTGTCCAATCTCATGAAAACACGGATTGGTGCTATGAATGGATTGGCCCATTCATGATTTCAACATACTATTTAATGGTTTTGGGAAAGCAATAATTGGAAACCGATTAACCACTTTGCGAGATTAGAAACCTCTTAAGCACTTTGTATTTCCAGCCAAAAAAGTTACTACAAGATGCCATGTCGTCTTAGATAAATGTCATTTGAGATGGACAAATTGAAAAGAGTTGTCTTACTATGACCATGCTTAGATTCCATGCATAGAATTTATGTTCCTTTCTTCCAAGTTGCTTATCCAATTGAAGGTCGGTATATCATTTCACCTTACTATATGCAAAGATTAAACCAGAGGGGATGTGCAAATACTTCTCAATCTCTGCAATGTAGTTAATGTGTTCCTCAGACTTTAAATATCCCACCAGAATATCTAGTCTGGACTTGTTTCCCAAACGTGCACTTGTTATGGTGACATTTTTTTTGGTCTAACCTCCGCTTGAATATCTACTTTTGTAGTTTACTTATCCATTCTCTCGACAACTCTCATCATGTGCTTCCCATGCAAATCATCCTTATTGATCCTCTAATATGTGTAATTGCTCTCATTGCCTGCACACAATTTCATCTTCGCCTTCTCCATGTGGTCTATGTCTACCTCATCGAAATCGAATTTCTCTATTCTAAATTTCTCTATTTTGTGCTATTCCAAATTTCTCTCTAAATTTCTCTATTGTGTGCTATAGTGTACTATCCACAACCACATTAATATTATTAATATGTTTATATATTTAGATAGGGAAATAGTTAGCACATACTCTAAGAAAAAACATTATTAATATGCTAAATATACATCTATGGATGTATATAGACACATTAATATTATTAATTTGCTAAATAGTCCATCTATCTATATAAACACAATATTATTAATGTGGTTGTTGCTAGTTACATTTTCATAACAGTGCTCCCATATAAAAGAAAGATCAAGGGAAAGATCAAAGGGTTGTTTGGTACCATCAAAGCCTACTTTGAAAAATTCAAGAAGGGAAAATCAATCAGAGAGTTGGTTTTCTATGCTCACGTAATATAATATACAAAGGGTATGTATCGTCAGTATATGTCTTACCTCCTATAATTTGAGGTGGATGAAGAGTCCTAATACTAGATTTAAGGAATAATAGACCATTTTTTCTTGATAGGGTCTTGGTTCTTAATAAGAATAAAAAAATATAAATCTAGTAACAAGACTCTTCCTCCTCCATCCCAAATCATAAGAGTTTGTTACACTTATCTACTTAAATTTCTACACCTTTCATCTCTACAAATTTTCTTGTATACTTTCAAAGCACGTCCACCCAACAATTCCTCCCTTTTTTGGAGTTACTCTCCTTCAACAAGTCTACTCGAAAACACTCTCATGTTGGAATTGTTATTCTAGATCCTGGACTTCTATACCAAATGACGATTATCAATATGCACTCAACAACAGAGCATTTAATGTTGTATATGTTGAGATATATACCATCCGATTTAAAAGTCCTTTAGATCATACATTTAATGTTGTATATGCTAAGACATATACCATCCGATTTAAAATTCGTTTAGATCAGACAGTGTATATGCCAACATATACAACATTAAATACTCTGTTGCAGAGTGAAAATTGCTAGTTATATTAACTCTCATACACAAGTATGTGTCTTCTTCCGATAATAAATACAAATTTGTGTAGTAATCGATTGGGTTTCCTGCATTTTTCATATGCTTCCTGTATCTACGTGGGACTTTCGTTCATTTATTGCAATGCACTTTTTGGTATATTCCAATGGAGAGTCATCATTATGAAGGATGATTCTAAGTGTGTTATGTAAAGGAGTCATTTTTTTGCAATGCACTTTTTGGTATATTCCAATGGAGAATAATCATTATGAAGGATGACTCTAAGTGCATTACGAAAAGGAGACCATTTGGTTATAAGTAATATTTATCCATGTCGAAAAAATATTTATTTGGTCGCTAGAAACCATACATTACTTTCTCCACAGAACCACACTTCTCCTTAAATGGTATTATCGACATGCAGAGCGGTGGGAATATTGTGAGACCTTTCGAAAAGGTTGTGATATGGAATTCCTACTTTAGTTATTGTACTTGTCACGATTATCACACCTCTCTAAAAGTTAAATCTCAGCCGCAAACTCAGAAACAAAATTGGACAATGACGAAGAATGAAAACTGACATAAATCTTAAATTTTCTATTTCTTTTCCCTTTTGAATGCACGATATCATTTCAATATCAGCTACAAATCTTTGCCTCCAAGATAGGCTTCTGAGCTCGCTCAGCCCTATGGGGGACTTCCACTCTGACTATGATTTCAATCATGGCTCCTTGATAGGCTTATTCGTATAAATCTTTTCTTGAATCCATCTAATCCCATAAGTAAATTTGGAAAATTGTACCTTGTAGTAAGTCCTTCGCATGAGTAGTAGATTGATTTTTTTTCTTTGCCTTATGTATCGTAGATGAGTTTCTTATCTAAGAGTCCATGATTATAAGTGTATCATCACAAGGCTATCTTATCAGTAACTTGACGTTGAGGCAACCTCCCTTGGAAAAAACCTATTACTCATAAGAAACCGCGGATCGGTAAGAAACTTTGTTTTTAATCCATGATTTTGATCATTTATTGCATGAAGTGTTGGTGTTTCTTTAGAAAAGTAGGCCATGTAAGTTCATAACGTGGCCTATAAATTGAAACATTGGTCTAGAAGCATTCATCTTGTTTAGAGTAGTCGTTTGGAGTAGAAGCACTGATATTGAAAATGTGGCACAATCTAAACCCTATCCATGACCATCCCATATCTAGGTTTGGAGGAGAAGCATTCATCTTGGAAACGTGGAACAATCCAAACCCTCGATCTAAGCCGTCAATTATACGACATGCAGCGTCTTTATGGCCATAGATCTAAGTTGTCGGATGTACCACACATGTCACTTTTCTGACCGTAAATCTGGGTCGGTCGATCATCGACACATGGTCTTAATCGGAAGACACAGATTTAAAACCAACCTCGCCACATGTCAACAATCAAACGGCTGGCCTGGCATACCGTACGATGAAAATGGTACGTATTTACACCTTCTAGGTCTGAAGGCTAGAGTTTCACGCATCCTACAACCTAACATGAGACATGTGGTGCAAATACAACATGAACTCACTGAAGATTTGAGACCTCTGGAGACCTGCAGAGAATCTTGAATCTTTTTTCTTTCCACTCAATGGATTTTTGGATTTTTCTTATGTTTCAACGTTGGAGCGAGAGTATGAGGGATTTATAGTCGTGAATATCTCCAAGAAAACCAAAGCGGAGTCCCTTATTTTACACGACACTGATCAAAGCGTTGTAGGTCTAGATAAGCTGAGAGTACAAGTCTTCAACGTAAGTGCCATAACTCTTAAGCTTTAAAGTAATAAATTAAAATCAACATTAAGATTTAAAGTACTAAATTAAAATAAATATTGATTTTAACTCTTAAATTTAAAAGAATTAACTCTTAATCTTTAAAATACTAAATTAAAATCAATATTGATTTTAATTTTTAAATTTAAAAGAATTAACTTTTAATCTTTAAAATACTAAATTTAAATCAATATTGATGTTAATTTTTTAATTTAAAAAAATTAACTTTAAAGTAATAAATGAACAAATATAAAAGAATTACACATGAACTTAATCTAACCATAATATTAAAATTTTCAATATCTAATATTATTTTTATTTTTATTTTAACTTTAACCTTTTTTTATTCATTGCTTCACCAATGCTCCAACCACTTTTACTTTCAAACTTTCAAATAGATTAAAAAAAAAAATAACTGATGTTATAGTGTTATATTAACAATATCACACTTTTAAATATTACCCCAAAAAAATAAAAAAATGGTCTCACGTGAAGACATATTTTTAGAAACTAAAAATCTATTATAAAATTTAAAACTAAAACCAATTATCTTATTGTAAAGTAGCTTTTAAAAATATATTAAGTTTTTTCTTAACCCTCAATCTCTTATGAAAAGAAAAAATAATAAGTATCATAACTTCTATAGAACTTCTATAGAGGAGAAATCATTTTCAAAAATATAAATAACTTGTCCTAATATATATAGTATAAATATGAATACATATAGTTTGTTTGAGAAGGAAAGAGTGAACCTTCAAATGGTTCTACATTTCTTGACATAACAAAAAAATGATGATGAATTGCAATATGTGAATTCCTGATGTAGATATCCATAAATATCTTCTCATCATTGTTACCCCCCTCCCACCTAGGGGTAACTAGAGGAGATCATGTAGCCTCACTCAAGCTTCGAATTTTAGTTCCAGAAGAAAAAAGATTCAAGATTCTTTGTAGGCCTCTGTAGGTATCGAATCTTTAGGGAGCTCGTGTTGTAATTGCGTCACATGTCCCATGTCAAGCCATAGGATGCATGGAACTTTAGCCGTTGGATCTAGAAGGTGTAAATCTGTACCATTTTCATCGTATGGTATGTCAGGTCAGTCATTCGATTGTTGACGCATGGCGAGTTTGGTTTTAAATCTGAGCCGTCCGATTAGGACCACCCGTCGATGAGCAACTGACCCATTTTTACGGTCAGAAAAGGGCCATGTGTGGTACATCCGATGACTCAGATCTATGGCCAAAAAGGGTTCACGTGTCATACAATTGACGGCTTAGATCTAGGGTTTGGGTTATGCCATGTTTCTAGGATCAATGCTTCTCCTCCAAACCTCGATATGGGATGGTTGTGGATAGGGTTTGGATTGTGTCACGTTTCCAAGATCAATGCTTCATCTCCAAACATGATTAATGCTTCTAGATCAATGTTTCAATTTATAGGCCAGGTTTCCATGTTTCCATGTAATGCTTCTACTCCAAGATTTCTCTCTATAAATTGAAAATTATTTCCCCGTAATCAAAACTTTATTGGTCTTCATTAATAAACCAACAATTGACATTAGAAATATGTTAGGAACCTCTAATTCTTACATATCTCTATTAATGAAGTTGAAAATCAATAGATGGAAAATGAGTTGACTAAAATGATCGTGAAATATCTCGTGTGGTATTTAACATAGGTCCTAACACCTCTTCATATAATATAATATCCTAAAGAAAATACTAGCTATAGGATCACAAGAGGAGGATCAGACTATCAAAATTTCAATGGAAGAATTCTGTGACAATTGATGCCCAAACAAATAAGAAGTGGTATATACGAGTTCAATCAATAGTTGAAAACTCAATGTGGACCTCCTTTGCGACACACCTTTTCCAAAATACAATTAGCATAGTTAAAATATCAGTTCTTCAATATTTTTCCATGAATGATATATTCTAAATGCGGTGATTGTGTTTTGGCAAACATCCACAGGGGAGGAGGTTCACGATTAATTTTCAACCATAGATCAATCTCACATCAACCAAATCTTAATTGTTGGAGCCTTTCGTCATACATTAAGGTTTTGAGCCCTATGTTAAATACCTCACATGATATTTTATGGCGGCTTAAGCCAATGTATCATCCATTTGATTGGTTTTCAACTTCATTAATGGAGGTAGGTTAGAGTGAGAGATGCCTAGCATATTTATAATGTCAAGTATCAGTTTATTAATGAATATCGTTGAAGTTTTTATATGGGCAGAATAATTTTGAATTTATGAAAATAAAGTTTGGGGAAGGGATTGTTATTATTCCCTTGCGTCAAGAAGGTCAAGAAGGCCTCTTGAAGATATACAAGAGAATAATGAAACAAGGATATACAAGAGAATAATGAAACAAGGAAGATAAGAATGAAAAGAAAGTTTTTATATGGGCGGAATAATTTTGAATTTATGAAAAGAAGGTTTGGGGAAGGGATTGTTATTATTCCCTTGCATCAAGAAGGCCTCTTGAAGAAATACAAGGAAGAGAATAATGAAACAAGGAAAATAAGAAAGAAAATATAGGAGAGGAGGAAGAATATGGACGAGTAAGGAGACAAAGAAGAAGACGACAAAGACGAAGAGGAGAAAATTCACAATGGAGAGGAAAAAGTCATTGTAGAGGCGTTGTAGATGAGGTGTCGAGGCGTTCTCGATGAGGTGAAATATGGATTAAGGTTCATACAACATATAAATATGACTTAGAGAGAAAAAGACAAAGGCGAAGAGGAGAAAAATTTCAATGGAGAGGAAGAAGTCAATCTGGAGGTGTTGTAGATGAGGTGTGGAGCCGTTGTAGATGACGTGAAACATGGATTAAGGGTCATACAAGATATAAAGATGGCTTAGAGAGAAATGGATACATCACGAACAAACTTATATATTCAAACAGTGGCGAAATAGAGAAATACAAATAATATTAATATAGAATTCATTTTGATTAAGCTAGCCTATTGAAAGAACATGTGTGTTTTCGGTGGGTAGCTAAATAAAATGACTACTTCCTTGCTTGGAATCCTTTTTAAGACAAGTACTGATATAGAAATAATTAAAAGACTAATATACAACGTACCTGAAGACGGAAAGATTATATATTTAACCTTCTTGGTAAGAATGATGTAATTTGACATGTTCCACTTTTTTTTTGGGGGGTAGAATGACTAAGGGTACTTTACCTCAATCTCATATGATGATAAAAATAACAGGAAAAGTTAAGTTCGTTTTCAAGGTGCTTTTTTACCTTTCTTTTACCTTCATGTTAACCACAATTGGTAGAAAATGAAAGAAAACATATTAGTTTAGTATAGATTTTCAACTTTTGAATGATATACAAGCTAAGGATCTATTATACATAGCAATGGGATCACTCTTATTATGGTGAGGGTATCATACTTAGCAACGGGATCACTCTAATTATGGTGAGGGTGGTTGTTGGAGGATGGGATCACTCTTATTATGGTGAGGCTATCATACGTAGCAATGGGATCACTCTAATTATGGTGAGGGTGGTTGTTGGAGGATGGGAGGTACTGATATCAAAACTTTAGATGTTAAGGAATGGGAGGTACTAATCTGAAAACTTTAGATGTTAAGGAATGG
>JASDQU010244979.1:80787-95755 GCA_032191745.1 Picea mariana
AGTAATATTTATCCATGTCGAAAAAATATTTATTTGGTCGCTAGAAACCATACAATACTTCCTCCACAGAACCACACTTCTCCTTAAATGGTATTATCGACATGTAGATTGGTGGGAATCTTGTGAGACCTTTCGAAAAGGTTGTGATATGGAATTCCTACTTTAGTTATTGTACCTGTCACGATGATCATTACCTCTCTAAAAGTTAAATCTCAGCCGCAAACTCAAAAACAAAATTGGACAATCACGAAGAATGAAAACTGACATAAGTCTTAAATTTTCTATTTCTTTTTCCTTTTGAATACACTATATCATTTCAATATCAACTACAAATCTTTGCTCCAAGATAGGCTTCTGAGCTCACTCAACCCTATTTAGGACTTCAACTCCGACTATGATTTCAATCATGGCTCCTTGATAGGCTTATTCATATAAATATTTGCTTGAATCCATCTAATCCCATAAGTCAATTTGAAAAATTGTACCTTGTAGTAAGTCCTTCGCATGAGTAGTAGATTGATTTTTTTCCTTTGTGTTATGTATCATAGATGAGTCTCTTATCTAAGAGTCCAAGATTGTAAGTGTATCACCACAAGGCTATTTTATCAGTAACTTGACGTTGAGGCAACCTCCCTAGGAAAAACCTATTACTCATAAGAAACTGCGGATCGATAAGAAACTTTGTTTTTAATCCATGATTTTGATCATTTATTGCATGAAGTGATGGTTTTTCTCTAGAAAAGTAGGCCATGTAAGTTCGTAATGTGGCCTATAAATTGAAACATTGAACTAGAAGCATTGATCTCGTTTGGAGTAGAAGCACCGATCTTGGAAACGTGGCACAATCCAAACCCTATCCATGACCGTTCCATATCTAGGCTTGGAGGATAAGCATTGATATTGGAAACGTGACACAATACAAACCCTATATCTAAGTCGTCAACTGTACGACATGTGCCACCTTCATGGCCATAGATCTGAGCTGTCGGATGTACCACACATGTCCCTTTTCTGACCATAAATCTGTGTTAGTCGATCATCGACACATGGTCTTAATTGAACAACACAGATTTAAAACCAACCTCGCCATGCATCGACAATCGAACCACTGGCCTGGCATATCGTACGATGAAAATGGTACGTATTTACACCTTCTAGGTCTGACAGCTAGAGTTTCATGCATTCTACAACCTAACATGAGACATGTGGTGCAAATACAACACGAGCTCACTAAAGATTTGAGACCACTGAATGGATTTTTGGATTTTTCTTCTATTTAAACGTTGGAGCGAGAGTACGAGGGATTTACAGTTGTGAATATCTCCAAGAAAACCAAAGCGGAGTCCCTTATTTTTCACAAGACTAATCAAAGCGGCGTAGGTCTGGCCAAGCTGAGAGTACAAGTCTTCAACCTACTTGCCATAACTGTTAAGCTTTAAAGTAATAAATTAAAATCGATATTAAGCTTTAAAGTACTAAATTAAAATCAATATTGATTTTAACTCTTAATTTAAAAAAAATTAACTCTTAATCTTTAAAATACTAAATTAAAATCAATATTAATTTTAATTTTTAAATTTAAAAGAATTAACTCTTAATCTTTAAAATCCTAAATTAAAATCAATATTGATTTTAATTTTTAAATTTAAAAGAATTAACTCTTAATATTTAAAGTAATAAATGAATAAATATGAAAGAATTAAACATGACCTTAGTCTAACCATAATATTAAAATTTTCAATATCTAATATTATTTTTATTTTTATTTTAACTTTAACCTTTTTTTATCCATTGCTTCACCAATGCTCCAACCACTTTTACTTTTAAATAGATAAAAAAAAAAGTTATGTTAGAGTGTTATAATAACAATATCACACTTTTAAATATTACCCCCCAAAAATAAAAAAATCATCTCACGTGAAGACATATTTTTAGAAACTAAAAATATATTATAAAATTTAAAACTAAAACCAATTATCTTATTGAAAAGTAGATTTTAAAAATATATTAAGTCTTTTCTTAACCCTCAATCTCTTATGAAAAGAGAACATAATAAGTATCATAACTTCTATAGAACTTCTATAGAGGAGAAATCATTTTCAAAAATATAAATAACTTGTCCTAATATATAGAGTATAAATATGAATACATATAGTTTGTTTGAGAAGGAGAGAGTGAACCTTCAAATGGTTCTACATTTCTCGACATAACAAAAAAATGATGATGATGAATTGCAATATGTGAATCAGTGACGTAGGTATCCATAAATATATTCTCATCATTGTTATCCCCCTCCCACCTAGGGGTAACTAGAGGAGATCATGTAACCTCACTGGAGTTCCTAATTTTAGTTCCAGAAGAAAAAAGATTCAAGATTCTTTGTAGGCCTCTGCAGGTATCGAATCTTCAGGGAGCTCGTGTTGCATTTGCGTAACATGTCTCATGTCAGGCCATAATATGCATGAAAATTTAGTCGTCGGATCTAGAAGGTGTAAATCCGTACCATTTTCATCGTATGGTATGCCAGATCGGTCGTTTAATTGTTGACGTATGGCGAGTTTGGCTTTAAATCCGAGCCGTCCGATTAAGACCACGTGTTGATGAACAACTGACCCATATTTATGGTCATAAAAGGGCCATGTGTGGTACATCCGATGACTCATATCTACGGACAAAAAGTGCTTGCGTGTCATAAAATTGACGGTTTAGATCTAGGGTTTGGGTTATGCCATGTTTACAAGATCAATGGTTCTCCTCCAAACCTCGATATGGGATGGTCATGGATAGGGTTTGGATTGTGCCATGTTTCCAAGATCAATGCTTCTTCTCCAAACATGATTAATGCTTCTGGATCAATGTTTCAATTTATAGGTCACATTTCCAAATTTCCATGTAATGCTTCTACTCCAAGATTTCTCTCTCTAAATTGAAAATTATTTCCCCGTAATCAAAACTTTATTGGTCTTCATTAATAAACCAACAATTGACATTAGAAACATGTTAGAAACCTCTAATTGTTACATACCTCTATTAATGAAGTTGAAAACCAATAGATGGAAAATGAGTTGACTAAAATGACTGTGAAATATCTCGTGTGGTATTTAACATAGGTCTTAACACCTCTCCATATAATGTAATATCCTAAAGAAAATACTAGCCATAGGATCACAAGAGGAGGATCAGACTATCAAAATTTCAATGGAAGACTTACATGACAATTGATGCCCAAACAAATAAGAGGTGGTATATACGAGTTCAATCAATAGCTGAAAACTCAATGTGGCCCTCCTTTGCAACACACCTTTTCTAAAATACAATTAGCATAGCTAAAATCTCATTTCTCCAATATTTTTCCATGAATGATATATTCTAAATGCGGTGATTATGTTTTGGCAAAGGTCCACGGGGGAGGAGGTTCACGATTAATTTTCAACCATAGATCAACCTCACATCAACCAAATCTTAATTGTTGGAGTCTTTCGTCATACATTAAGGTTTTGAGCACTATGTTAAATACCTCACATGATATTTTATGCCGGCTTAAGCCAATGTATCATCCATATCCCCACCCATGTAAGCCAATGTATCATCCAAGACTGATCTAAAGCCTTATGTTGTTGTTTTTGTTGTTGTTGTTGTTGTTGTTCATCCTCTGCCTTTGTCTGCTACTGACCCTGATTGTTTTCTGCTTCTTCTTCCACAAAGTACGGAATGTCCCATTCCACATTGTGCTCATCAGATTCTTCATGATCCTGCTCATGGAATTTGACATCTCTACTAACAAAAATCTTGTGAGTAGAGGGATTAAATAATCTCTAATCTTTATACTATGAACAATACCCTATAATGGTACATCTGATGGATTTTGAATCTAATTTTCTTCTATCTTGCTTTGGAATGTGGGCAAATGCTTTAGATACAAATATTCTTAAGTGTTTTACTGCAAGCTTAAATCCATATAATGCTTTATAAGGAGTTTTAGACTCAAGACTCTTTGTTGGACTCCTATTTTTCAAATAAACTGCAGTATTCACAGCTTCAACCAAAAAACAATTCGAAAGATTCTTACCTTTCAACATACTTCTAGCACATTTCACCAGTGTTTTGTTCTTTCTTTCTATTACTCCATTCTACTATGGAGTATGGCGTACTGTGAATTGCTACAAAATTCCATGATCTTTACAATACCTGATAAGCTCATCCTTCTTGTATTCTCCCCCTTGATCAGAGTGAAGAATTTTTATCTATTTCCTTGTTGGCTTTAAATCAATTTTTAAACTGCTTAAAGTATTCGAATGTATGGCTCTTCTTACTTAAGAAATACACCCAAAAAAACTTCGTATAGTCATCAATAAACAGTAGAAAATATAGTTCACCTCCTAATGATTTTGTCTGCATGGGTCCACAAACGTCTGTCTGCACTAATTCAAGTATATCCCTTTGTTTCTTTTCTACTCAAACATGGAATTCTTCTCTATGCATTTTTCCTAATGTACATGCATCACAAAAATTATGTACTTCCTTTAGCATAGGAAGATCTCTTACCAATTCCTTCTTTTGTAGTAACAGTAAATCATTGTAGTTGATGTGGCCAAATCTCTGATACCATATCTCTTCTGTAGTCAGGATCGCTGTTATCAATGCTCGAGCTAGTGTGGGTCTTACATCCAACTTGTACAGTCCTCCTGTTTGGACTCCTATAGCAATTGTCTTCATGCCATCTAACAGATCTTTAATATAACAGTTAGATTTAAAGAATTCAACTTTCAGATCTTGATCTATAATCGTGGATACATAAATCAAGTTCTTTGTTACACCAGGCACATACATAACATTATGAATTTGTTTGATATTACCATTAGGTAGAATGACATAATTTTTCCCACACCCTTTGATTTGATGACTTCTATCATCACCTAGGTAAATATGTGCTCCTTCGTTGATTTCTTTAAAATCTTCGAACCAATGTTTGTTCCCTGTCATGTGTGTTGACGCTCCTGAATCTACATACCAGATGTCTGCATCAACATTCTCATCACGATTTTCCATGAACAATCTAAAATTCTGCACATGATTGTCATTTGCAAGATGACCTGCATGTCTTTTCTGCTTCTGTTGTTCTTCATGATATTGCTTCTTCCTGCATTCCCTGGCAATATGACCCAGTTTTTTGCAATAAAAACATTTAGTTTTAGAGTAGTTTCTATTTGGATGCATACCTTGGGTTTAATTCGGTCTTTTGTGTGAGTTTTCTCTATTTTGTTGTTGTGGACTTCCTTTCCCTTTGAAGAAGTTTTTCTTTGCCATCAATGCAAGATCGACACACTAGGGCTTCAGAGTCGATCTTCTTTCTTCTTCCTGCATCAATATTCCTGTCAACTCTTCAAATTTTAGGATCTTCTCTTTGACATTTATCCCAGTGATAAACATTTGGTAATCATCAGTGACACCATTCATTGTAATGGTTACAAGATCTTTATCGTCAACTGTATGACCAATGTCTTCCAATTTGTTCTTCAGATCCTTGATCCTTGCTACGAATGAAGCAATTATTTCATTCTCCTCCATCTTCAGGGATATGATCTTACTCTTAAGGAACAAAAGACAATTTGAATTCTCTATCTCATACAACTCCTTCAAAATTCCCCAGATCTTGTTAGTTGTCTTACATTCTCTAATGTGTGGTATGATGCAGTCTTTCACTGACATCTTCAACAATGTCCTTGTTTTACCTTCTTGCTTCTCCCAATCTGGGATCGATGCTGACCCAACCATGGGACTTGGCTCATCCCCATTCGCAATTGTCCAAGCACTCTACATGTCTAGCAGAGTCTGCATCTTGAATTTCCAATTTTCATAATTGGAACCATCGAGCTTGTTATGCTCATTCAAGCATGCTTCAAACATATTGTTATTCATCTTGGCGATTTAGAAGAAACAAAATTTCGACAAGTAAAAGAAGATGTTAGATTTACCCCAGATCTGTGACAGAGACAGGCCACTGATCTTCAGTGTTGTTTGATCTCGCAGCACACCCGTTGATCACCGTGGCTTCCTTCACAGCCTCCAGACAACCTTTTGTTGTCATCCTCTGCAACCTTCTCCAAGATGCAACCTTCTCTTGGAACCTTTTTGTTGTTTACCCGATCATCACAGATGTACACCTAATATCTGAGACTGTCATAGATATACACCTAATATCTGAGACTGTCGTCGATGTACACTGAAAACCTAGGATGGTTGGAAAATGAAATCCGCGAGAAGTGTAGCAGTGCTATTGTCGTGCTTATCCACTCAAAACTTGTGACGATTTCAGTTTACTCACACCCACCAGACAGCGTATAGGTTTCTCAGCCCTGACGCTCTGATACCATGATAAAAGTGACAATTTTTGTATTAAATGAAATAAAACCCATTGGTCAGCTCTACGAAAGAGAGTCTGAACTAGGAGAGTCTCGCTCTGCAGAACGCTCTCCATTGTTCATGCACATTAAACATTAAATAGAAAACATGGTTTTAGGGAAGTTAGAACAATGTCCTAAGAAATATAAACTAATTCCTATCCCGAGGTTACGTGAACCAACTCTACCTTTTGTAGGATTTTCGCCATTATCTTCAACAATATGCACTGTGAAGAATCCAATTGAGCAAAGTATATGACAATATTAGTAATTGTAAATGAATTCCCATGGACAAACCACATGTAAACATATATCTTCTCATTTAATCCTTTATATCTAGTATTGACTTTCTATGAAGGAACCAACATGTAATCATATCTCTTCGTATGCATGTCATATCTTCTCATTTAATATTTTCTTTCTATCCAATACCTCTTATCCTTCTAAAAACTACCTACGTGAAAATTAAACGGATCTCATCGCTAGGAATATATCCAATTAATATACATATAAAGTGAAGAGAGTACTTATATATCATTAAATCAATGTGTTTTTATTTAGATTGCATATTCGATTTGATAAGAATTAAAATTTCATTGTGTATATATTCAAAGACAAAATATGCACCAATGGCCAAAATTACATTGCTAAACCTTTCTAAAAAATACAGTGCACTACCAAAGTGTTAAAATTTTGTATGCGATGGTGATATCCCATATACACCTGATATCTAATATACACTTGATAGATGCCTACATAAATCAAACTAGAGTCTAGGAGTTCATGCAATATCTAAAATGAAACCTACTATTCTTCATGCGTGTTGTTCATCGATGAAGGCAATGAGATACCTATTAACTATGTCCTTTTATTTACATGAAAGTGGGATTGGAAAGGTTACGTAGTAGACCTTATGGAATCTAAACCATGTATATACAAGGTGCCTGTAACCCAACATGATGAGACCCAAAGATTATAGATAGGGCGGTTCCTTGAGGAATGTGAAGTATTGGTTACAAAAATATTTTAGGAAGTTATGGCATGCATTTGTGGGAATTCTCATGCATGTTGGATAACTTGCCATGAGTTTTTTTTTGCCCTAACGAATACAACCAGATAGATTCCTAAAGGAGAGTGTCCATGGTACATATCACTTACGATTATAACTCAACATAAGTGTATGAAATCTATCATTTTCCACTTAACTATATTAAAGGTGTCGATGAATGAAAAGATTGAGGGCTTAGTCTTCCAATGATTGCTCAACCAAAACCATGGTGGGATTGTGATCCTTAATTCACACAATTATCTCTTCCCCAACTCATGACAGACTAAGTTGGAATTATAAATGGGAAATCCTTATCCCCGCCCAACCAAAAGAAATAAACGTTTTTTGTCCAAGCCCACCCAAAAACAAAACCAATCATTCTTTGTCCAATCTCATGAAAACACGGATTGGTGCCATGAATGGATTGGCCCATTCATGATTTCAACATACTATTTAATGGTTTTGGGAAAGCAATAATTGGAGACCGATTAACGACTTTGCGGGATTAGAAACCTCTTAAGCACTTTGTGTTTCAAGCCAAAAAAGTTACTACAAGATGCCATGTCGTCTTAGATAAATGTCATTTGAGATGGACAAATTGAAAAGAGTTGTCTTACTATGACCATGCTTAGATTCCATGCATAGAATTTATGTTCCTTTCTTCCAAGTTGCTTATCCAATTGAAGGTCGGTATATCATTTCAACTTACTATATGCAAAGATTAAACCAGAGGGGATGTGCAAATACTTCTCAATCTCTGCAATGTAGTTAATGTGTTCCTTAGACTTTAAATATCCCACCAGAATATCTAGTCTGGAGTTGTTTCCCAAACGTGCACTTGTCATGGTGACGTTTTTTTTGGTCTAACCTCCGCTTGAATATCTACTTTTGTAGTTTACTTATCCATTCTCCCGACAACTCTCATCATGTGCTTCCCATGCAAATCATCCTTATTGATCCTTTAATATGTGTAATTTCTCTCATTGCCTGCACACAATTTCATCTTCGCCTTCTCCATGTGGTCTATGTCTACCTCATCCAAATCGAATTTCTCTATTCTAAATTTCTCTATTTTGTGCTATTCCAAATTTCTCTCTAAATTTCTCTATTGTGTGCTATAGTGTACTATCCACAACCACATTAATATTATTAATGTGCTTATATATTTAGATAGGGAAATAGTTAGCACATACTCTAAGAAAAAACATTATTAATATGCTAAATATACATCTATGGATGTATATAGACACATTAGTATTATTAATTTGCTAAATAGTCCATGTATCTATATAAACACAATATAATTAATGTGGTTGTTGCTAGTTACATTTTCATAACAAACCTCCCATATAAAAGAAAGATCAAGGGAAAGATCAAAGGGATTTTTGGTACCATCAAAGCCTACTTTGATAAATTCAAGAAGGGAAAATCAGTCAGAGAGTTGGTTTGCTATGCTCACGTAATATAATATACAAAGGGTATGTATCGTCAGTCTATGTCTTACCTCCTATAATTTGAGGTGGAGGAAGAGTCCTAATACTAGATTTAAGGAATAATAGACCAATTTTTCTTGATAGGGTCTTGGTTCTTAATAAGAATAAAAAAATATAAATCTAGTAACAAGACTCTTCCTCCTCCACCCCAAATCATAAGAGTTTGTTACACTTATCTACTTAAATTTCTACACCTTTCATCTCTACAACTTTTCTTGTATACTTTCAAAGCACGTCCACCCAACAATTCCTCCCTTTCTTGGAGTTACTCTCCTTCAACAAGTCTACTCGAAAACACTCTCATGTTGGAATTGCTATTCTAGATCCTGGACTTCTATACCAAATGACGGTTATCAATATGCACTCAACAACAGAGCATTTAATGTTGTATATGTTGAGATATATACCATCCGATTTAAAAGTCCTTTAGATCAGACATTTAATGTTGTATATGCTAAGATATATACCATCCGATTTAAAAGTCCTTTAGATCAGACAGTGTATATCCCAACATATACAACATTAAATACTCTGTTGCAGAGTGAAAATTGCTAGTTATATTAACTCTCATACACAAGTATGTGTCTTCTTCCGATAATAAATACAAATTTGTGTAGTAATCGATTGGGTTTCCTGCGTTTTTCATATGCTTCTTGTATCTACGTGGGACTTTCGTTCATTTTTTTCAATGCACTTTTTGGTATATTCCAATGGAGAGTCATCATTATGAAGGATGATTCTAAGTGTGTTATGTAGAGGAGTCATTTTTTTGCAATGCACTTTTTGGTATATTCCAATGGAGAATAATCATTATGAAGGATGACTCTAAGTGCGTTACGAAAAGGAGACCATTTGGTTATAAGTAATATTTATCCATGTCGAAAAAATATTTATTTGGTCGCTAGAAACCATACATTACTTTCTCCACAGAACCACACTTCTCCTTAAATGGTATTATCGACATGSAGAGCGGTGGGAATMTTGTGAGACCTTTCGAAAAGGTTSTGATATGGAATTCCTACTTTAGTTATTGTACTTGTCACGATTATCACACCTCTYTAAAAGTTAAATCTYAGYCRCAAACTYRGAAACAAAATTKGACAATSWMGAMGAATRAAMACTGACATAAATCTTAAATTTTMTATTTCTTTTCCSTTTTGAATGCAYGRTATCATTTCAATRTCARCTAYAAATMTTTKCCTCCAAGAKAGKCYTCTGAGCTCGCTCAKCCCTATGGGGGACTTCCACTCYGAYTATGATTTCAATCATGGCTCCTTGATAGGCTTATTCGTATAAATCTTTTCTTGAATCCATCTAATCCCATAAGTAAATTTGGAAAATTGTACCTTGTAGTAAGTCCTTCGCATGAGTAGTAGATTGATTTTTTTTCTTTGCCTTATGTATCGTAGATGAGTTTCTTATCTAAGAGTCCATGATTATAAGTGTATCTTCACAAGGCTATCTTATCAGTAACTTGACGTTGAGGCAACCTCCCTTGGAAAAAACCTATTACTCATAAGAAACTGCGGATCGGTAAGAAACTTTGTTTTTAATCCATGATTTTGATCATTTATTGCATGAAGTGTTGGTGTTTCTCTAGAAAAGTAGGCCATGTAAGTTCGTAATGTGGCCTATAAATTGAAACATTGGTCTAGAAGCATTCATCTCGATTGGAGTAGTCGTTTGGAGTAGAAGCACTGATATTGAAAATGTGGCACAATCTAAACCCTATCCATGACCATCCCATATCTAGGTTTGGAGGAGAAGCATTCATCTTGGAAACGTGGAACAATCCAAACCCTAGATCTAAGCCGTCAATTGTACGACATGTAGCGTCTTTATGGCCATAGATCTAAGTTGTCGGATGTACCACACATGTCACTTTTCTGACCGTAAATCTGGGTCGGTCGATCATCGACACGTGGTCTTAATCGGAAGATACAGATTTAAAACCAACCTCGCCACGTGTCAACAATCAAACGGCTGGCCTGGCATACCGTACGATGAAAATGGTACGTATTTACACCTTCTAGGTCTAAAGGCTAGAGTTTCACGCATCCTACAACCTAACATGAGACATGTGGTGCAAATACAACATGAACTCACTGAAGATTTGAGACCTATGGAGACCTGCAAAGAATCTTGAATCTTTTTTCTTTCCACTGAATGGATTTTTGGATTTTTCTTATGTTTCAACGTTGGAGCGAGAGTATGAGGGATTTATAGTCGTGAATATCTCCAAGAAAACCAAAGCGGAGTCCCTTATTTTGCACGACACTGATCAAAGCGGCGTAGATCTAGATAAGTTGAGAGTACAAGTCTTCAACGTAACTGCCATAACTCTTAAGCTTTAAAGTAATAAATTAAAATCAACATTAAGCTTTAAAGTACTAAATTAAAATAAATATTGATTTTAACTCTTAAATTTAAAAGAATTAACTCTTAATCTTTAAAATACTAAATTAAAATCAATATTGATTTTAATTTTTAAATTTAAAAGAATTAACTCTTAATCTTTAAAATACTAAATTTAAATCAATATTGATGTTAATTTTTAAATTTAAAAAAATTAACTCTTAAACTTGAAAGTAATAAATGAACAAATATAAAAGAATTACGCATGAACTTAATCTAACCATAATATTAAAATTTTCAATATCTAATATTATTTTTATTTTTATTTAACTTTAACCTTTTTTTATTCATTGCTTCACCAATGCTCCAACCACTTTTACTTTCAAACTTTCAAATAGATTAAAAAAAAAWWTAACTKATGTTATAGTGTTATATYAACAATATCACAYTTTTAAATATTACCCMAAAAAAAWAAAAAAATGGTCTCACGTGAAGACATATTTTTAGAAACTAAAAATMTATTATAAAATTTAAAACTAAAACCAATTATCTTATTGTAAAGTAGCTTTTAAAAATATATTAAGTTTTTTCTTAACCCTCAATCTCTTATGAAAAGAAAAAATAATAAGTATCATAACTTCTATAGAACTTCTATAGAGGAGAAATCATTTTGAAAAATATAAATAACTTGTCCTAATATATATACTATAAATATGAATACATATAGTTTGTTTGAGAAGGAAAGAGTGAACCTTCAAATGGTTCTACATTTCTTGACATAACAAAAAAATGATGATGAATTGCAATATGTGAATTCGTGATGTAGATATCCATAAATATCTTCTCATCATTGTTACCCCCTTCCCACCTAGGGGTAACTAGAGGAGATCATGTAGCCTCACTCGAGCTCCGAATTTTAGTTCCAGAAGAAAAAAGATTCAAGATTCTTTGTAGGCCTCTGTAGGTATCGAATCTTTAGGGATCTCGTGTTGTAATTGCGTCACATGTCCCATGTCAGGCCATAGGATGCATGGAACTTTAGCCGTCAGATCTAGAAGGTGTAAATCCTTACCATTTTCATCGTATGGTATGCCAGGTCGGTCATTCGATTGTTGATGCATGGCGAGTTTGGTTTTAAATCTGAGCCGTCCGATTAAGACCACCCGTCGATGAACAACTGACCCATTTTTACGGTCAGAAAAGGGCCATGTGTGGTACATCCGATGATTCAGATCATACAATTGACGACTTAGATCTAGGGTTTGGGTTATGCCATGTTTCCAGGATCAATAATTCTCCTCCAAACCTCGATATGGAATGGTCGTGGATAGGGTTTGGAGTGTGTCACGTTTCCAAGATCAATGCTTCATCTCCAAACATGATTAATGCTTCTAGATCAATGTTTCAATTTATAGGCCACGTTTCCATGTTTCCATGTAATGCTTCTACTCCAAGATTTCTCTCTATAAATTGAAAATTATTTCCCTGTAATCAAAACTTTATTGGTCTTCATTAATAAACCAACAATTGACATTAGAAATATGTTAGGAACCTCTAATTCTTACATATCTCTATTAATGAAGTTGAAAATCAATAGATGGAAAATGAGTTGACTAAAATGATCATGAAATATCTCGTGTGGTATTTAACATAGGTCTTAACACCTCTTCATATAATGTAATATCCTAAAGAAAATACTAGCTATAGGATCAAAAGAGGAGGATTAGACTATCAAAATTTCAATGGAAGACTTCTGTGACAATTGATGCCCAAACAAATAAGAAGTGGTATATACGAGTTAAATCAATAGTTGAAAACTCAATGTGGACCTCCTTTGCGACACACCTTTTCCAAAATACAATTAGCATAGTTAAAATCTCAGTTCTTCAATATTTTTCCATGAATGATATATTCTAAATGCGGTGATTGTGTTTTGGAAAACGTCCACAGGGGAGGAGGTTCATGATTAATTTTCAACCATAGATCAATCTCACATCAACCAAATCTTAATTGTTGGAGCCTTTCGTCATAAATTAAGGTTTTGAGCCCTATGTTAAATACCTCACATGATATTTTATGGCGGCTTAAGCCAATGTATCATCCATTTGATTGGTTTTCAACTTCATTAATGGAGGTAGGCTAGAGTGAGAGATGCCTAGTATATTTATAATGTCAAGTATCAGTTTATTAATGAATACCGTTGAAGTTTTTATATGGGTAGAATAATTTTGAATTTATGAAAATAAAGTTTGGGGAAGGGATTAATGAATATCGTTGAAGTTTTTATATGGGTAGAATAATTTTGAATTTATGAAAATAAAGTTTGGGGAAGGGATTGTTATTATTCCCTTGCGTCAAGAAGGCCTCTTGAAGATATACAAGAGAATAATGAAACAAGGAAGATAAGAATGAAAAGAAAGTTTTTATATGGGCGGAATAATTTTGAATTTATGAAAAGAAGGTTTGGAGAAGGGATTGTTATTATTCCCTTGCATCAAAAAGGCCTCTTGAAGAAATACAAGGAAGAGAATAATGAAACAAGGAAGATAAGAATGAAAAGATAGGAGAGGAGGAAGAATATGGAAGAGTAAGGAGACAAAGAAGAAGAAGACAAAGGCGAAGAGGAGAAAATTCACAATGGAAAGGAAAAAGTCATTGTAGAGGCGTTGTAGATGAGGTGTGGAGGCGTTCTAGATGAGGTGAAATATGGATTAAGGTTCATACAACATATAAATATGACTTAGAGAGAAAAAGACAAAGACGAAGAGGAGAAAAATTGCAATGGAGAGGAAGAAGTCAATCTGGAGGTGTTGTAGATGAGGTGTGGAGTCGTTGTAGATGACGTGAAACATGGATTAAGGGTCATACAAGATATAAAGATGGCTTAGAGAGAAATGGATACATCACGAACAAACTTATATATTCAACCAGTGGCGAAATAGAGAAATACAAATAATATTAATATAGAATTCATTTTGATTAAGCTAGCCTATTGAAAGAACATGTGTGTTTTCGGTGGGTAGCTAAATAAAATGACTACTTCCTTGCTTGGAATCCTTTTTAAGACAAGTACTGATATAGAAATAATTAAAAGACTAATATACAACGTACGTGAAGACGGAAAGATTATATATTTAACCTTCTTGGTAAGAATGATGTAATTTGACATGTTCCACTTTTTTTTTTTCGGGGGTAGAATGAGTAAGGGTACTTTACCTCAATCTCATACGATGATAAAAATAACAGGAAAAGTTAAGTTCGTTTTCAAGGTGCTTTTTTACCTTTCTTTTACCTTCATGTTAACCACAATTGGTAGAAAATGAAAGAAAACATATTAGTTTAGTATAGATTTTCAACTTTTGAATGATATACAAGCTAAGGATCTATTATACATAGCAATGGGATCACTCTTATTATGGTGAGGGTATCATACTTAGCAACGGGATCACTCTAATTATGGTGAGGGTGGTTGTTGGAGGATGGGATCACTCTTATTATGGTGAGGCTATCATACGTAGCAATGGGATCACTCTAATTATGGTGAGGGTGGTTGTTGGAGGATGGGAGGTACTGATATCAAAACTTTAGATGTTAAGGARTGGGAGGTACTAATCTSAAAACTTTAGATGTTAAGGAATGGCTAACATGGGWGGGGATATAGMTCAATCTTG
>JASDQU010244979.1:95760-106132 GCA_032191745.1 Picea mariana
TGTTRGTTTRTKKYMAKGAAWGGACAATATACAATRGKTGRSRATATMRTATTATYARTCTTAAAKGACAGTCTACKTGTTGCATATTTCCTGCCCTACATGTGTAATTAACTTTGTWYCCATAGATCAYAWGATGAGTTTTTCTCACTAGAAACTTATATTTGGCTAAAGTCGTAGGGAAAGAGTTTTTCTCACTAGAAACTTATATTTGGCTAAAGTCGTAGGGAAAGCAATATGCACGATGAAGAATCCAATTTAACATCGTATATGACAATACTAGTAATTGTACATGAATTTCCATGGACAAACCAACATGTAAACATATATCTTCCCATACAAACCATATCTTCTCATTTAATCCTTTCTGTCTATAGCTAGTATTCACTTTAAATTGGACGAACGAACCAACATGTAATCATATCTCTTCCTATGCATGCCATATCTTCTCGTTTAATATTTTCTTTCTATCCAGTACCTCCGATCCTTCTAGAAACTACCTATGTGAAAATTAAATTGATCGCATTGCTATGAATGTATCATTCATATATATATATATTCTTGGTCGATGTTGGTTTGTTGCCATGAAAGGACAATATACAATAGTTGACAATATCATATTATTAGTCTTAAATGACAGTCTACGTGTTGCATATTTCCTGCCCTACATGTGTAATTAACTTTGTTCCCATAGATCACAAGATGAGTTTTTCTCACTAGAAACTTATATTTGGCTAAAGTCGTAGGGAAAGCAATATGCACGATGAAAAATCCAATTTAACATAGAATATGATAATATTAGTAATTGTACATGAATTTCCATATACATATATATATATATGAATTTCCATATATATATATATGTGTATATAGTAATTGTATGTATATATATATATATATATATTAAATCTCTCATGGGTTGTGGTTAAATTGGAGAAAAAGAAAGTGAAGAGAGTACTTATATATCATTAAATCAATGTAATCAATGTGTTTTTATTTAGATTGCATATTCAATTTGATAAGATTTTTTATACTTTCAAAGCCCAAGTATGCACCAATGACCAAAATTACACTGCATTGATTGCTAAACCTTTCTAAAAAATACATTGCAGTGCCAAAGTGTTAAATTTTGTATGCGATGGTGATATCCCATATACACTTGATAGCTACCTACATAAATCAAACTAGAGTCTAGGAGTTCATGCAATATCTAAAATGAAACCTACTATACTTCATGCGTGTTGTTCATCAATGAAGGCAACGAGATATTTATTAACTCTGTTTACATGAAAGTGGGACTGGAAAGGTTAAGTAGTAAACCTTATGGAATTTAAACCATGTATATACAAGGTGCTTGTAACCCAACATGATGAGACCCAAAGATTATAGATAGGGAGGTTCCTTGAGGAATGTGAAGTATTGGTTACAAAAATATTTTAGGAAGTTATGGCATGCATTTGTGGGCATTCTCATGCATGTTGGATCACTTGCCATGGAGTTTTTTTTACCCTAACCAATACTATCAGATAGATTCTTAAAGGAGAGTGTCCATGGTACATATCACTTACTATTATAATTCAACATAAGTGTATTAAATCTATCATTTTCCCCTCAATTATATTAAAGCTCTCAATGAATGAAAATATGGAGGGCTCCACCTCAACAAATGAAAATAAAACCATGGTGGGATTGTGATCCTTAATTCACACAATTATTTCTTCCCCAAATCATGAAAGACTAAGTTGGAATCATAAATGGGCAACCCTTATCCCTGCACAACCAAAAGAAATAATCATTCTTTGTCCAAGCCCACCTAACAAAAAAACCAATCATTCTTTGTACTTCTTTGTACAATCGCATGAAAACACAGATTGGTGCCATGAATGGATTGGCCCATTCATGATTTCAACATACTTCTTAATGGTTTTGGGAAAGCAATAATTGGAAACCTATTAACCACTTTGTCGAATTAGAATCCTTTGAACCACTTTGTGTTTCCAGACAAAAAAAATTACTACAAGATGCCATGTCGTCTTAGACAAATGTCATTTGAGATGAACAAATTAAAAAGATTTGTCTTACTATGACCATGCTTAGATTCCACACGTAGAATTTATGTTCCTTTCTTCCTGGTTTCTTATCCAATTGAAGGTTGGTATAAAATAATTAGGCATATCATTTCAGCTTACTATATGCAAAGCTTAATCTAGAGGGGATCTAGAAATACTTCTCAATCTCTACAATGTAGTTAATGTGTTCCTCAGAATTTAAATATCCCATTGCAATATCTAGTCTGGAGTTGCTTCCCAAACGTGCACTTGTCACGATGACTCTTTTTTTCGGTGTAACCTCCGCTTAAATCTCTTCTTTTGTAGTTTACTTATTCATTCTCCCGACAACTCTCATCATGTGCTTCCCATCCAAATCATCCTTATTGATCCTCCAATATGTGTAATTTTTTTTCTAAATTGAAAATTTCTCAATTATATATTAATATACTTTGTTTTCAGATCAAAAATTTAAAAACTCTTCTATGAAAGATCTGCTGAAAGCATAAAGTGAGTGAAATAATAAACTTTCATCAAAATAAGTCTTTTAGCTAGCAATAGCAAAAACTACTCTTTCTAAGTACGGAGAGTTGCTTGTAAGTCAATGAGAAAGAAAAACAGAGATGGAATTTGCAAGAAGGAAATTGTTTTCTATGGCAGATGTTGTACTTCCAGCTTTCATAAATAGTAAGCCCACTTTAAGAGATTGTCAAAACACATTTTAAAAGATAGTTAAGAAATAGGAGGGTCCGTCATGGCCATCTATCCATATTTTGTAGGTGAGGATTCCCAATTTTTTATTGAGCACTGTCTTTGAAAGTTGATCAACATATTTGTTATGCTCTCACTAAATGTGGTTGTAATTGAGATTTTTGAAAGTAGATTGTATCAATCTAATTCTATCCTTCCAAGCCAAGAGAAAGATTTCTTGGAGATCTCCCCTATTTTTCAACCAATCGATGATGATTCTGGAGTCTCCAAGGATCTGTAGGTCTTCAATGTGTAGTCTGGAAGCCAAAAATAAAGTGGCCTCGGCACCTAGTAGTTCTGCCCTAATATTGGTGCCAGGGCCATAGTTGAAAGTCCAATTGTAAAAGGTATTTTGAGTGGTTTTGATCACCCCAACCGCTCCTCTCTGAGTTCCATCTGTGTGCGTTGCACAATCAAACTATCCAAAATGTGTTCCTTTTAAAGTAGGAATCTTCAATGAATGATGTTTTAGAGTCTTGTTTGCTTGTGCAACATTCCAAGCATTGTAAATACCAAGATATCTATATTCTATAGCACTAATGGAGGGGATCCCATTTTCGAATATTGTATTGTTCCTTTCCAGCCATGTAGCCCAGTAAATAAGGGAAGGAAGATGCATGAGTTTTTTTTATTTTTGAGCCCATCTTTCAAAGCAAATTGGGAGCGAGATCCCATCCCAAATAGTTTGAAATTTTAAAATCAAAATAATCTTTCCCCAGAACTATCTAGTAAAAGGGAAATTAATAAAAAGATGGTTTGTTGATTTCAAATTAGATTTCCATAGATGGAAGAAGTTCTGCCCCAACGATCCCTTTTTTAAAATATTGTCCCAAGTGTTGATTTTGTATTCAGTCAACAACCAAGTGAAGAATTTGATCTTCGGGGGAATGCGCCAGGTCCATTTTTGGTTCCTCCGGCTCTCTGACGTTTGTATTCCAAATCGAATTTGAAATTGCAGCGTATAAATTATGGAAAAATATCCTACCTAAGTGGTCACCACCCTTCCACTGAATTTGGTCGGACGAATTTGTTAGTTGGATGCCCGATTGTGTGAGATTCGAACAATAGTAGTCCCATTCGTGCACTAAGTCTATGCTGAGGCCGAGGGAAGCCCAAGTGATCCATCAATCAGGAAGGAAGTCTAAAAATGAAGGATCCCGCATTTGGAACATGAACCAAATATTTCTAGTGTCAAGATGCTCTGTCAGTTGTTGAGATAAGATGGTTGTTGTGTTCAAACTGAGAATGTTGTCTTGGCCAATAGTGATAACATGCCCTGAACCTAGATGCCAAGAGAGCCAATGGGTGATAAGAGATTTTTATTTTGAAATATTTATTCAGAAGAATGAAGCCGTTCTGGGAATGACCATCTTCGAAGTAAGCCAACCACTGACAGTATGATGACAGAGGTATTTATCAATAATAACTGAATGCCAGATGCCATGAAGAAACAGAGCACGCCAGAGAGAGTTGGGTGCTAGTGCTTCACTGAAAAGAAGAAGGTTTCAAATTCCCCAACCTCCTTTTTGCTTTGGTTTTGCCAGAAGATGCCATCCACAGAGGTGTTTTCGACTATGATCTGAGCAACCCAACTAGAGAAATTTGAAAAACATCTTCTAAAGCTTTGAGAGGACCGAGACTGGAATGGAATCTAGGGCCATCCAATATACAACCTGTTGTTCAAGAACAAATTTTATGAGGGTGAACCCACCACCAAAAGAAAGTCATCTCGTACACTAGTGCCCAATTATTTTTTCCACTTTGGTGAGAAGCCAATTCCAGTCTGAAGGCTTATAGGATTCAGATTTTAAGTGATAGCCCAGGTAGTTGAGTCCGAAGGAGAGTGGAAAGAAAGTGTAGGGGAAAATATGTTTTAACTGATCCAAGATAGGGAGTTGAAAATTTGCATGAAGAAACATGGATTTTTCCCAATTTATCATTAGGCCCATGGAACTGTAGAATTTGTGTAAGATCTATTTAATTTCAATCCAATCCCTATGAGAGCCATTATACATGATGAGGACATCATCTAAAAAAAGCAGATGCAAAATCTTGATATTTCTAGATACCTTAATCCCAGAGATCTTACCCTCAACTTGTCCAATTTCGAGAAGAAGAATTAAAACTTCCTTTACCAGAATGAAAAGAAGTGGAGATAGGGGACAACCTTGTATAAGTTCTCTGTCGATGCGAAAGAAGGAGGAGGGTTAACCATTGACCAAGATGGCTATATTTTCGCTCACAACACAGCCCACGATCCATTTGACCATTAGTTGGCTGAAACCAACGATGAGTCTAAGGAAGTCCCAATTAATATAGTCAAAAGCCTTTTTAAGATCTAGTTTAAGAATAAGAGCCTTAGAGTTTTTAATTTTAATGTTATGTAAACATTCTTGAGCGGTGATGATAGAATCTAGAATCTGTCGCCATTTTAGAAATCCCGATTGTTCTTTCAAAAGAAAACCAGAGAGAATGGGCTTGATTCTAGTGGCTATAATCTTTGAGATACATTTGTAGTGGAGACTGCAAAGAGCAATGGGCCTATAGTCTCCAAAGGTTGTTGGAGAAGTTTCTTTTGGAATAAGAGTGAGGAAAGTCGAATTTAAAGAACCTATGACCTTTCCCTTAATCCTGGTATCCTCCACAAGATCTAGAAGCTCCGGGCCGACAAGATCGAAGAAATGCAAATAGAATTCCACTGTACAACCATTAGGGCCTAGAATTTTGTCCTTAGAAAAAGATTTTAGCGCATCTGAAACTTTCTGTAATGTGCAAGGCCTGTCAAGTAATAGTACATCTTCCCCCGAAATTGTGTGTGGAAAAAGCCTAACCATCGAGACTTGTGACTGAAGATCAGTAGAAGGGTTCTTCTCAAAGAAAGGCTGGAAATGGTTGAAATCTACATCTATTAAAGAATGTTGGCCTTTGTGGATTGTTCCATCTTCATTTTGAATCTCCCAAATGGTGTTTTTTTTCTTGCAAGCACTTGCATACTTATGAATTTTTTTTGTATTAAGATCTCTAGACTTGAGCCAATTTTCTCTACATCGCTATCTCCAAGTGTTTTCGTCCTGTAGGAGAAGGTGATTTCTCTCCGCTTCAAGGTATTTTAAAATGGGACAGTCGATTCCAGAAAACCCTGCGCTGGAATCAGTAGTGATGAAAGCTCGAATTTTGGAGTCCATGGTAGCTAACCGATGTGTGTTTTTCTGTATAAAAGAGACAGCCCACAATTTAATTCAACCTTTTAGTATTTTTAATTTCCACACTATGCGGTGTAGTATGCAAGCTTCCGTCATAGAGAGTGGATCCTTCCAGACAAAATAAAAATAGAGGAGAAGTCTGGCTCTGTGAGCCAACCCAAGTTGAGCTTAAAAGGAAGAGCAAGCTTGTGAATAGAAGGATCTAGTTGTAGAATAATCAGAGCATGGTCGGACCAGAAAGGAATATTAACCCAATTACAAATCCTGTCCACCAAAGTAATAAAATGCTCAGAAAGTCGAAAGTGATCTAGCCTCTTTGAAATAGAGTCTAAACCCATTCTCCCATTACACCAAGTGGGGTTCAGATGATCCAAGGAAAAATCAACAAAGTGATGAGCTGTTAAGAGATTAGAGAAAAAATCAGCTAGCAGGTATTAAGTCGTAGAGGCCCCCCAGATTTCACCCACTGATGTTGTAAGATTTAGGTCACCAGCTATGATCAAGTTTTGAAGTTCCAAAATAGCCCAGCTTCAATCTGCTCCCAAAAGAACTATCTATTAGTACACAGACCATAGATGTTGAGTAAATTGATCTGAATGTTTGTTGTTTGGTTAGTGCCAGTCAAACAAATGCCTCCATAGCAGAGAAAGGGATTTAAAGTTTAATTCCTCTCATTGCCTGCACACGATTTCATCTTTGCCTTCTCCATGTGGTCTATGTCTACCTCATCTAAATCAAATTTCTGTATTCTAAATTTTTTTATTGTGTGCTATTCCAAATTTCTTTCTAAATTTCTGTATTGTGTAATAGAGTGTACTATCAATAACCACATTAATATTATTAATGTATTTATATATTTAGATAGGAAAATATTTAGCACGTACTCTACAAAAAAATATTATTAATGTGCTTAATGTGCTAAACATACATCTATGGATTTATATAGACACATTAATATTATTAATTTGCAAAATGGTCCATCCATGTATACAAACACGATATTATTAATGTGTTTGTTGCTAGTTACATTTTCATAACAGACCTCCTATATAAAAGAAAGAGCCAAGGGGCTAAGGCCTATTTTGATAAATTCTACCCACCCTTGTAATACCCGAAAACTAATGTCAATTGTCAGGTCCTAATTCAACCTTCTAACTCATTTATTAATGTGTTAGAGAAATTATTGACAGATACAAACACAATATTATTAATGTGTAATATAGTGTACTATCAACAACCACATTAATATTATTAATGTATTTATATATTTAGATAGGCAAATATTTAACACATACTCTAAGAAAAAACATTATTAATCGGCTAAATATACATCTATGGATGTATATAGAGACATTAATATTATTAATTTCCAAAATAGTTCATCCATGCATACAACACGATATTATTAATGTGGTTGTTGCTAGTTACATTTTCATAACAAACCTTCTATATAAAAGAAAGAGCCAAGGGGCTAAGCCTACTTTGATAAATTCAAGAAGGGAAAATTAGTGAGAGATACAAACATAATATTATTAATGTTGTTGTTGGTCACATTTTCATAACAAACCTCCTCTATAAAAGAAAGAGCTAAGGGGCTAAGCCTACTTTGATAAATTCAAGAAGGGAAAATTAGTGAGAGATACAAAAAAAAAAAAAATTCTTAATGTAGTTGTTGCTAGTTACATTTTCATAACAAACCTCCTATATAAAAGAAAGATCAAGGGGCTTTTTGGTATCATCAAAGTCTACTTTGATAAATTCAAGTCAAGAAAGGAAGCTAGTTTGCTATGCTCACATAATATAATATACAAAGGTTGGGTATGGTCACTCTATGTCTTACCTCCTATAATTTGAGGTGGAGGAAGAGTCCTAATATTAGATTTAAAGAAAATAATCTACCAGCGTTTCTTGATAATTTGAGGTGGAGGAAAAGTCCTAATACTAGATTTAAAGAAAACAATGGACCAATGTTTTTTGATAGGATATAATCTATCAACGTTTCTTGATAATTTGAGGTGGAGGAAAAGTCCTAATACTAGATTTAAAGAAAACAATGGACCAGTGTTTTTTGATAGGATCTTGGTTCCCTTGATAAAGTCTTGGTCCATAATAAGAATTTTTTTTATAAATCTAATAACAAGACTCTTCCTCCTTCACCACAAATCATAAGAGTTTGTTACACCTATCCACTTAAATATTTGCACCTTTCATCTCTAAAAATTACTTTCAAAGCACGTCCACCCAACAATTCCTTCCTGTGTTGGAGTTACTCTCCTTCAACAAGTCTAGATTTTTCTTGTATACTGTCAAAACACTTCCACCCAACAATTCCTTCCTTCACCACAAATCATAAGATTTTGTTACTCCTATCCACTTAAATAGTTACACCTTTCATCTCTACAACTTTTCTTGTATACTTTCAAAGCACGTCCACCCAACAATTCCTTCCTGTGTTGTTTGCAGTTACTCTCCTTCAACAAGTCTATCTTTTCTTGTATACTTTTAGAGCACGTCCACCCAACAATTCCTTCTCTGTTGGAGTTTCTCTCCTTCAACAAGTCTATCTGGCAACACTCATGTTGAAATCAATATTGTAGATCCTAGACTTCAATATCAAATGACGGTTATCAATATGCACTCAATAATAGAACATTTAATGTTGTATATGTTGAGATATATACCATCAGATTTAAAAGTCCTTCATGTTAGACATTTAATGTTGTATATACTGAGATATATACAATCCTATTTAAAAGTTCTTTAGATTAGACAACTTATATCCCAACATATACAACATTAAATATTCTGCTGCAGAGTGCAAATTATTAATTATATTAACTCTCATATACAACACTGTGTCTTCTTCCGATAATAAATACAAATTTGCGTAGTAATCTATTGGGTTTTCTGAGTTTTTCATATGCTTCCTGTATCTATGTGGGACTTCCGTTCATTTTTTTGCAATGCAGTATTTGGTATATTCTAATGGAGAATCATCTTTATGCTCTCAACAACAAAGCATTTAATGTTGTATATAATGTTGTATATGTTGAGATATATACCATCCGATTTAAAAGTCCTTCAGATTAGACATTTAATGTTATACACGCTGAGATATATACCATCCTATTTAAAAGTCCTTTAAATTAGACAACTTATATCCCAACATATACAACATTAAATATTCTGCTGGAGAGTGCAAATTGTTAATTATATTAACTCCCATACACAAGGTTATGTCTTCTTCCAATAATAAATACAAATTTTCTTAGTAATCTATTGGGTTTGCTGAGTTTTTCATATGCTTCCTATATCTACGTGGGACTTCCGTTCATTTTTTTTGCAATGCAGTATTTGGTATATTCCTATGGAGAATCATCGTTATGAAGGATGACTCTAAGTGCGTTACAAAAAGGAGGCTATATGCTTATCGGGGTATCCACCCAATCTTTTAAGTAATGATCATTCGATAAGTAGGGACATGTCAAAAAAATATTTATTTGGTGGCCAGAAACCATACATCACTTCCGCCACGGAACCACCCTTCTCCTTAAATGATATTACCGACATGCGGAGTGGGTGGGAATCTTCTGAGACCTTTCGAAAAGGTTGAGATATGGAATTTCTACTTTAGTTATTGTACTTGTCACGATTATCACACCGCTCTAAAAGTTAAATCTCAGCCGCAAACTCAGAAACAAAATTGGACAATCATGAAGAATGAAAACTGGCATAAAATCTCAATTTTTCTATTTCTTTTCCCTTTTGAATGCAGGATATCATTTCAATATCAGCTACAAATATTTGGCTCCAAGATAGACTTCTGAGCTCAGCCATACTTGTTTCACGTTGAATGCAGTGTCTCTTGATTTTAGTGACATAGACCACAAGTATATACTCATAGGTTAAGGAATCTCTTAAGTATATACAAATTCCAACATCATCAAATCTTTGTTCCCATGTTGCAAAATAAATAAAAAATTAAAAAGTGTTATGATAGTTTTATTTTATTATATTATTTAATATAGAAATTGACACCATGTTACCTTCAAGCGATATCATTTTTTACAAAATCAAAGGGCTTACTAATATTTATAAGCACTATTAGGAGTTTGGATTGAAATGACGAAGGTTTCATTGAAAGCACTGTTATCACGATGTTATTTGATTATATTATCTTCAATGTAGAACTTTGACAACATGTTACCTTCAAGCGACATCATTGTTTTCAAAATCAAAGCACTTACTAATATGTATAAGCAATATTAGAAATTTGGATTGAGGGGTTCTTTTTCTTTTGAGATCTATGTAGGACGTGAGAACAATTGCTGCCTATAACTGTCATTAATAGAAGTTGTTGGGAAGAATATTGTA
>JASDQU010244979.1:111254-124041 GCA_032191745.1 Picea mariana
AAATAGTGCTAAGTAAAAGAAACATAATAGTCCACATCAGGTACATATCATAATCAAAGTTCTTCAAAAAATAGTCTGGCCAAAAAATGGCTTCTCCTCATTAAAAGTCTAGTACTAGTACAAGAAAAATCTAAGAGCCAAAAACCTTTATCTTGAATAAAATGACTCTATTTATTACAATACCTCTTTGACTCTTGTCTTGAACCTCCTCCTTGAATGTTTTCTTTCTGCTTAAAAATTTTTGTGTTTTTCCTAAATAGGATGATGGGTACATATTTACAATAAAACTATTCATAAATTACAATTTCCTACATCATGTACACTTACACCTTCAAATTTGGTCCCTTGGTAATTGGAACCTAACATGACTTTTGACACTACTTCGCATCATGCATTATAATCATTGACTTTCACACCACAAGTGTTGTTTCTTCTTTGCTCAGAAATTGCATATAAGGAAAATCCATGGCTTACTTTAAATATACACTTTATCCTTTTTTATTTCAGCTTGATACCATCACGAAGAGATTAAAATATGAAATCATGAAGTCTTGATACATTAATTTGGAGGCTTATGATATTTCAATATCATCAATTCAATGGAATCTATTTTCCTCTTGAAAAATATTGGTTGATTGCCAAATTTTCTTTAATATCTAAAATTTCCTTTTAGAGGTGTTATATGTTCATGAATAGATATAGGTAGTCTTCCACAATTCCAACTTTGTGCTATATATTTTTATTACTTTTTATTTGGGATTCACCTCTGATCATTTCTCATCTATTGGTATTCCATTTGTTTCCATATATAACAATCACATAGCCATTGTTGTATATTTGTGGGTCGTCCTCACCATAATGTTTATAGATTTTGTTTATTTTTCTCACTCCTTCATACATAATGTTTTCAGATTAAAATGTATATTATTTTTTTATTATTAGTACTTGGAATTCGTTGTCATAACATATGTAAGTTGGAAATATACTTAACTTCAAGCTATAGATTAGAAAAAAATGCATTTAACATAAATAATATAATTGGAAACTCAATAAGGAGTTTGAGTCTACATCACCAAGTTTGATCTCTGGTCTCACTGATAAAGATTTTGTGGACACCACAACATAAATGTTGTGTTATCAATTTTCCATGTTATTCATAGTGTGTCCATATTCAATTTTGAAAATATGGAAATATTTTGTGGACACCACAACATAAATGATGCGTTATCAATTTTCCATGTTATTCATAGTGTGTCCATATTCAATTTTGAAAATATGGAACAAATGGTAGGGAATCTAAATATGGAACAAATGGTAGGGAATCTCCTAAAACTTATATCACAGAAGTTGTAGAGCCCAAAATTACCTTTCCAACAATATAAAGAGTGCAAAAAATGGAGTTTAGGTAAAACATAGTGGTAAAAATACCAAATTTAACTTTCAAATTATGTGCTACATCTCACGTGTGTTAACATTGGGTGCAATACACCTTGTGTCTTATGCATGCCAGCCAATGATATTGTCTTATTCACTCTTCATAACCCTTGGTTTAACAATTGTTTTAATTGTATCACACTCAAACAATTTTTTGGTGGTGCTACATGGCATTGAAATTGTAATGTATTGTGCTCACATGATTGTCTTGGAATTGTGACAATGGATGTATCACACTCATATGGTTATCCTTGTGGTGCAACATTGTCTATGGGCCATGGAATGTGTTTCATGAAACATAAATTTGGGTGCACATTGTATAAGCTTAAAGTGTATCAGATGACACATATTTTATGACCTCCTTCAAAAAAAATATGTACCTTTAAACATGCCTTATGTGCATTAAATAGATCTCAAGTGTTGGCACTTTATGCACATGCTTTGAAAATTTTTCATCATTTTTTTCTTATGTACAAGTCATTGGGTTTTGTTTTGTTTACATATCTTAAAACTTCTTTTCCTCCTCACGGTATTGCACCTAAATTTTTGTATGTGTGACATTGAATTTTTTTTTGGTCTTATGTACAAGTACAAGTAGGTACAAGTCATTGGGTTTTGTTTTTTTTTACATATCATAAAACTTATTTTCCTCGTCACAGTGTTGCACCTAAATTTTCTTATGTGTGGCATTGCATTCTTTTTGTCTTATGTACAAGTACAAGTAAGTACAAGTCATTGGGTTTTCTTTTTTTTTTACATATCTTAAAACTTCTTTTATGCAATACTCCTCATGGTATTGCACCTATTTTTTTTTATGTGTGACATGGTATTGCATGAAAAAAATTTAGGTACAACATTGTATCACATGTAAATTTTTTAGGTGCGAATCACATTTCATATGAGATTTAAAGTATAACCTGATACATGTCTTGCAATACTTAACTTAGGATGTGATACATGTTTTGGATATGATAAAAATTTTGAGCTCGATACATTTTATCACACTAGAAATTGTATTTGGATGTGATATGGTTTCACACAATATTTTAGAAGAGGTTCAAGACATGTCATACAAGGTTTATGTTTGAATGGTGATACATTGTGAATAAGGTAAGTTTCGATAACATGGTAAATCAAATGAGGTTTGAGATCTGGTAACATGTTACTTTATTCTCCCCTATGTAATGCATATACCCTTAAATCATACTTAAATCATATACATTTTATCTCACTAGAAATTTTATTTGGATGTGATATGGTTTCACATAATATTTTGGAAGAGGTTCGAGACATGTCACAAGGTTTATGTTTGAATCGTGATACATGGTGAATAAGGTAAGTTTCAATAACACAGTAAATCAAATGAGGTTTGAGATGTAGTAACATGTTACTTTATTCTCCCCTATGTAAACAATATACCCTTAAATCATACCTCATGTGTCATATCAACACATGTTTTATCTTATTAATCCTCCATCACCTTTTATCTTTTGTCTTATACCAACGTGATGAATGACTATATGACTTCATGTGCAATCTCAACACATGTTTTGTATTATTCATCCTACATCAACTTTTATCTTTTGTATTATACCAGGGTGATAAATCATGATAAGATGATAATACAATAGGTGGAGGATGAATATGACAAAACATGTGCTAGGTGGCACTTGAGGCACGCTTTGAGGGTGTATGCATCATATAACGGGAAAAAAGGTAACGTGTTACCATATCTCAAACCTCAATTGATTTACCATGTCTTGAAACCTACCTTATTTACCATGTATCATACTTCAATTATAAACCATGTGGAACATGTATTGGACCTCATGTGAGAAACCATATCACATCCAAAAACAATCTAGTGCTAAACATTATTGCATCCAAAAAGACATTTTCTATCAAATGTATTAGGACTAATTTTTTTATCATCTCATAAATGTGTATCACATCCTAAGTTAAATCTTGTGTGATGTGTATCATGTTCAAATTTAAATCCCATGTGAAATGTGTGTCACATCTAAAAAATCTACATGTGATTCCATGTCACACCTAAAAACATTTGCATGTGATACAAGGAGGAGTTCATATAAAAAGTTTTAAGAAATGTACATAATACAAAACCCAATGACTTGTACAAAATAAAAAAATGGTGCATAAGTTTTAAAGGGTGTGCATAAAGTTCCAACACATGAGGCATATTTTTAAAAGGTACATATTTTTTCTTAAAGGGGGTCATAAAATCGTGTGTCATGGGGTACACTTTAAGTTTATACCATGTGCACACAAAGAGGAACGTGTCATGTGACACATTCCATGGCTCAGATACAATGTCACGCCACAAGGAAAACCATACAGGTGCACACAAAAAAGAATGTGTCATGTGACACATTCCATGTCCCACATAGAATGTCACACCACCAAGAAAATCATATAAGTGAGATACACACAATGTCATAAATCCAAGACAATCATGTGAGTACTATACATTATGATTTCAATGTCATGTCACATGACCAATAAATTGTTCAAGTGTGATACACTCAAAAAAAATGTTAAACCAAGGTTTATGATGAACAAGACAAGAGCTTTGGTGGGCATGCATAAGACATACAAAATATTACATCAGAATTTAATAGAGGGGCAACACAACACATAAGGAAGAACAATTTTTTGGTTTTTTTCCAAAAACATTTATCATGAACTCCATTTTTCCATGCTTTTTATACCATTGGAAAGGCCTTTCTAGGATCTACAACTTATCTCCTATAAGTTTTAGGAGATTCCTTATCATTTTTTCTAGTTTTCAAATTTGAATATGAGCATGTCGTCAATAACCTAGAAATATAACAAAACATTATTTCATCTAAGGTGTGTGAAAAATCATTATCAATGGGAATAGAGATCAAACGTAGTGAAGTAGACTCAAACTCGTTATCAATTTTTCAATTGAATTCTTTATGTTAAATGTGTTTTTTCTAAAGTATGATTTGAAGTTCTATATATTTGTAAGTTATGTATGTTACAGTAATGGAATTCATGCACAAATGCTAAGAAAATATTATACATTTTTATTTGAAAACATTATATATGAAGGAGTGAGCAGAAAAAAACATTAATGCTAAACATCATGTATCTTAAATGCTAAACATAAATGTTAAATGCATTTTTTCTAAAGTATGATTTGAATTTCTATATATTTGTAAGTTATGTATGTTACAGTAATGGAATTCGGGCACAAATACTAAAAAAAGATTATACATTTTAATATGATAACATAAACGAGTGAGCAACAAAAACATAAAAGGTAAACATCGTGTTGAGGAGGAACCAACAATATACAATCATGGCTTTCCAATTGTTATCTAGAGAAAAGGCTTAAGTACGAGTACTTGAGAAACAATTAGATGTGAATCCCAAATAACAAGTAATGAAAATCTATAGTGCAATGTTGGATCTTTGGAAGACTGCATAAATATATTGAATCACATCTAACACCTTTGAAAGGAATTTTTACATATGAAAGGAAATTTGGCAATCATCCAATATTTTGCAAGGGGAAAAGAGAGCCTATTGGATTGATGATACCACAATATCACAAGCCTCCAAACTAATGTATCAAGATTTCATGATCATATATTTTAATCCCTTTAATGGTGGTATCAATCTCTAATGATAAATCGTAAATTGTATATTTAAAGGTCAAAGAAATGTATTCTTCTTATTTCCAAGTTATAAGTGTTGGGACGTCAATAATTGATGCTTCATCACACATATCTTGGGTTCAGTCGGTTGATAGTTCGACCTACATTTGGATACATTCGATAGGGATATCTACTAGAACACTACACTAATCGGTTGAGTAGTCGATGTTACTCTCAGTGAGACCATCAACAAGGTGAAGATAGTGAGGGGGTGGATTGACCAGCCCAACAATAAACTATGAGTTGGACACTAAGGTATTATGGTTGAGAATATGGTGCAACCCCCCAAACCCTCGAGGCGAGATCCGTGCAGGATCATTCTGAATCTGCCTCTTGAGTCAAATTGACTCTTCGGTTCCCTCACTATGAATCCCACACACACAACGGTGTTTTCCATAGGTCCTTACGAGTGCACCTGTGTGGCCAAATACAAGGAATCACCCAAATATCCTGACCAAAAAAAATTCGTGCCCTTCGCCAAATCGGGATTTCAGGTTTCACGATATCGCGATTCCTGTTGTCGAGGTTTTCGGCTTTTCAACCCGTCGAAACCCAAAATGTCGAAACACCAAAATCTTTGGCCGCGTCGTCCTCCACAACTATATCGCGTTTCATGACTTTCGGAATTCCAGAACAAAGAAACCCGACCCCTTGTCTTCAAAAGTGCTGAAATACAGAACCTTGATGTGTTTAGCAAAGGCTGGCTCCCCAACAAGACTTTTCGCCTTTTCAGGGTTTTGGACTTCGCGATTTCATGAATCCTGACGCGAGGCTTCTCGACTCTCCAAACCCCAAACCTCAAAATGGTCGACAGATATTGACTCCGCCTTTTTAACGAAAACAAACCACCTGTCCACTCTAGCTTCCCAACTTTCAGGACTTGAACAAGCTTTTAATTGTCATCCATCTACCACTTCTAAACCCTGAATTCCAAAATTCAAGTCAATTTCCTATCACGAATCACGACTTTGGGATTTTCGCTCCACTATGTCCGGACTCCTTGTCAAGAAGACCTCTGAAATACCAAAATCCGAACTTTCAAATTTCTGAAAGTTCTAGTCCTTGCCTTCACACGCGATAATCTAGTTCGCGCTTTGGGAGTTCGAGAAACCAAAGGTTTTGGCTCGCACTCTGGAATTAAAAACTCTGATTTGTCGGAATGATCCTGACAACTCCATTACCATGATCAACGGTCCACGTTGAATCTTACCTCGCGAAGGGTGGATTCATCCAACACTTAACCTCCTTCTAGCTTTGTTGAATCCCACGGTCCTCGTGACTTTGCAAGTTCTCTAAAGAGAATTTCAACTGCTCATTTCTTCCTTGAAGACTTATGTGAAATGAATCAGTGTTCCTTGTCTGAGCTTGGCTTCTATAAATCGACTTCACTCTGTCTCCCTTTGAACACTTCAAAGGCGCTAACCCTTCTGATCTTTTACTTACAAACTTGAGTCTCAGAAGGACTCCTGCACACACTCCTTGCGACAATCTTTCAAATACTTCAAAGTATTTGATTCTTCAACTCTGTGCACCTTCTGCAACAACAGTATTTCTCTCTTCAACCTTAGTTGATAAGTTCTAAGGCTTCAACTAGCCTTCGCACACCTTGCATGACTCGTGTGCTTCAGTTGCAATTTTGTTGGAATGAGAACAACGATATCCCTCCCGAGCTTTCAGAGATAAACTCTGAAAACCTGTCAATGCACTGCTTGCAGACATTTCATAGCACTCCTTGCAGGAACTTCTCTCACTTAGGAAGAGAAACAATTGAAACTCATTCTCTCTCTCTCTTTCTCATACTTCAAACATTCAGCAGGAAATCATACATACATAGCATAGCCTCATAACAAATGCATAACAACCATAAGCATACCATTCACCATGTATAAACAAAAAACATTATAACACCATGAAATCTGATTCAAAGCTTCTTATATTAATTCAAGCTCCTGTACATGGGTTTTTGTCTACAACTCTCTGCTAAAGCTCTATGCTAATGTTCTAATGAATATCATAATACAAATATGAGGGTGTCTATATCCGTTTTCCCTCCTACTCTTCTAAACTGTCTAATCTATAATTCAAATCTACCTATTTTAATTAATTGGGCTTAAATGCCTTCTACATTGATAGATGAGAGCAAATCACTCACTATCTGTTTACAACAGCCCGATATATATGCAAGTACACTTCTAGCTACTACATTAATATCCACTTCTTAATATTTCAAAAACATTTCAATATGTGGTAAATGTGTGATGCACCTTTACCAGCTGGCTTCTGCTTTCACGCTTTCTTGGCTGCTGGCGATGCTTCTGCATCATACTCCCTCGCTTGAAAATTTTCATGAACTCCTGTTCATGAGCTCTTGCACGGTCTGTCCATGCTTCTGAATTTCTACTTCATCCTCCCAACTGGCATCTTCAACTGGATGTCCCTTCCACTTGACCAAGTATTCAAAATACTCTTTCCTCTTGGTTTTTCTGCTAATCCTCTTATCAATTATGCTTTCCATCTATGGCTTTTCAGCTATAGGCATTTGTTTTGTCCATTGAATCTCTTTCTATTTTTCCTCTTCTCCTGTTTCTTCAGCTCTGTAAGGGTACAAATCTGCAACATTGAATATCGGTGAAATTCCTATCCCATCGGGTAATTCAATCTCATATGTGTTTGCCCCAAATTTCTTTATGACCTTTCATGGTCCAATCCTTTTCATCTTCAATTTATTATATGTTCCTCTTGGGAACCTCTCCTTCCTCATATGTGCAAGAATCAAATCACCAACTTCAAATTGAAGTTCTTGCCTTTGTTGATCTGCTCTCCGCTTGTACTCTTGGTTTGAACTCTGCAGTCACTCCTTAATTTGGCTGTGAAGCTCCTTCATTCCTTTTGCAAAGTCCTCTGCACTAGCACTCCTGAATTCATTTTGTCCCAAATCTTTCAATTCAGAAACTCCCCTTAGCTACATTCCATATACAATTTGGAATGGACTCCGCCCTATGCTTCTGTTGGTGAATCATTGTAAGCAAATTCTGCCTATGGCAGAATGTGATCCCACTGACTGTGGTGTTCAGTCACTAGGATCCTCAGCAAATCTCCCAAGATTTTGCTCACAACTTCTGTCTATTCATCCATCTGAGGATGATACGCTGAGATAAAAGACAAACTTGTCCCTGACTTCTTCCATAATGTCGTCCAGAAATGTCCTATGAACTTGGTATCTTGATAAGAAACAATACTCCTTGGCAAGCCATGAAGTCTGACGACTTCCTTAAAAAACAGGTTCGCAATATGAGTTGTGTCACTGGTTTTCTGGCATGGTATGGAATGTTCTATCTTTGAAAATATATCCACCACTACAAATATTGAATCATATCCTCTTTGTGTCCTTGGCAGTCCCAATATGAAATCCATGCTCACTATGTCCCACGACCTTTCTGGTATGAGTAATGGTTGGTATAACCCTGTGTTCTACCTTTTTCCTTTCGTGTGCTCACAAATTCTACACCTATCCACAAATTTATTAACATCTGTCCTCATCCCTGGCCAAAAATATGATCCATTCAATTTTGAGAACGTCTTATCATGACCGAAGTGTCCAGCCAATCCTCCACTGTGTTTTTCCTTCAGTAGGTTCTCCCTCATGGAGCATTTTGGAATACATAGTTGAGTGCCCCTGAATAATAATCCATCTTGGATCATATATTCGTTCCATTGGCTTCTATCCGTCAGAACTGGATTCTTAGATGCCTCATACACTTCCTTAAAATCTAGGTCATCCCTGTACATTTCTTTGAGGTTATCAAAACCCAAAGTCTTGAATTTGAATTCCTGCATAAGCAAACATTTCCTGCTCAAAGCATCAACAACTTTGTTAGCAGTTCCAGAAATATGCTTAGTCACAAAAGTAAAATTCTACATGTATTTAATCCATTTAGCATGCTTTTGATTGAACTTCTCCTGTTGAGTCACGAATTGTAAAGCATGATTATCACTATACAAAACAAACTCTTTAGGAACCAAATAATGTCTCCATTTCTTTAGTGCTTGTATGACTGCATAAAATTCTTTGTCATATGTTGAGTACTTGATTTTCACTTCATTCAGTTTCTCACTAAAATATGAGATTGGCCTGTCGTCCTGGCTCAAGACCACTCCAATTGCAAATCCACTCGCATCACACTTGACTTGGAATGTTTTGTTGAAATCTGGAAAAACTAAAATTGGCTCCTCCGTGATCTTCTTCTTCAGCAGATTGAAACTTTTCTTTGCTTCCTCTGTCCAGTGAAAAAATTATGTCTTTTCTTGACCGTAACCATCATTGGTGTGCTAATCCCACTAAAATTTCAGACGAATTTCCTATAGAAACTAGCCAAACCATGGAATCTTTGAACTTCAAACACACCTTTCGGTGATGGCCAATTCTTAATCACATTCACTTTTTCCGGGCCCATTTTCAACTCATTTGCAGAGATAACAAAACCCAAATAAATGAGTTATGTCCTCATAAATGATGATTTCTTCATGTTTATCAGCAATTTCTCTTACTGTAATCTCCTCATTACTGCAACTAAATGTTTTAAGTGCTCTGCTTTTGTTTTACTAAAAATTAATATATTGTCAAGATATACAAAGATGAATTTTCCTATGAAATCCTTCAGGACTTCATTCATCAATCTCATGAAATTACGGGGTGCATTCGTTAATCCAAATGGCATGACAAGCCATTCATACAGCCCTTCATTTGTCTTGAATGTTGTCTTCCATTCATCACCTTCCCTCATATGAATTTGATGATACCCTCTTTTCAAATCAATCTTTGAAAAAAACTTGGCTCCACTAAAGCAATCAATCAAATCGTCCATCCTTGGTAATGGAAATCAGTATCTAATGGTAATCTTATTGATTTCCCTTGAGTCTGTAAACATTCTCCATCCCCCATATTTCTTTGGGATGAGCATTGTTGGAACAACGCATGGCTCAATCTCTCTCAAATCAATCCTTTGTCCATTAAGTCATGGAATTGTCTCTTGACTTCCTCATTTTCCTGCAGCATCAACCTGTACGCTGCTTTTTTTGGTAAACTAGCTCTAGGTTTAAGATCAATGTGATGGCTTATACTCCTGATCGGTGGCAACAAACAAGGTAGTTCGTACACTACTATATCATCGAACTCTTCCAGCAACTTTTGGATTTACTCTGATAAATCATCCATTATTGTACTGGTCAAAACAATTATAGGCTTCCTGACCACAATAAATTGTATGTCTTCCTTCTTCTTAACCTCATTAAGAAGTTCCTTCCCACTCATGACAAGTACAGTGTTTCTCACCTCTAGTTTCACTTCTTTATCCTTAATATACAACAACATGTGCATCCTCCCATTCTCCTCCAGGGTGTATGTGTTCTTTCTCCCATCATGAATCACATTTCTGTCATATTGCCACGATATATCCAACAATAGATGAAAAACGTCCATGGGAATGACATCACATAATATTTCATCCTTATATCCTCCTATTTTAAATTCAACTAAACATTGTTTAGTGACATTTACCTGGTGTCCTTTTTGTAGACACGAAACTCTGTATTGGTTTGGATGTACAATAGTCTCTAGCTCCAGCTTTTCTACCATCTCTATAGATACACGATTATCTGTGCTATTTCTATCCATTATGACTTTGCATACTCTGTCTTTAGTTTTGCAAGCAGTCTAAAACAAACTGTTTCTTTGGGCTAGGTTCTCTGCCTCTTTCTTTGGCGTTAAGAGAACTTTCCTCATCATCAAAGATCTTCCGCCCTCAGCATATTCTGCCTCAACATTTCATCCTTGAGCTTCGGCAATGTGAGTTTCACCACCATGTTTTTTCTTATCTGGACACTCATAGGATTTATGTCCGATATTTCCACAGACAAAGCATTCTACTTCACCACCTCTACCTCCTCCTCTACCTCTGGCTCAAGGAGAAGTGTTTCTATCAGCATACTATCTTCCCTGTGAGATTCCCCCTCTCTTAGGTTGAGGTTGAGGTTTCTTCCCTTCTTCTTTAGATTTCTGAGTCCTATCTTGGGAAATTGTTTTGCCCCTAGCTTGACTTCTACCCCAGCCTCTTTGATGTTTCTTTTGGCTCAACTTCTCTTCATCTTTCAGAGCCATCTGATAAGCATCCTCCACATTCTGAAGGGTTATCATGCTCATCTCATCTTGAATGTCATATCGTATACCATTCATGCATCTGGCAACCTTTTCATCATCGCTTTCCCAATGAGCTGCTTTGATGTTTATCTTGTAGAATTGTTCAGTGTATTCTTTCACTGACATCAGCTTCTGTCTCAAATTTTACATCCTCCAAAACATAGTGATTTGATAATCCCTGGGTATAAATTTGGCTTTCATCTTTGCAACCATTCTATCCCAGCTCTTGATTTTCTGCTTGCCTTTGCAGCATCTGTCAGCCTGCAACTCATCCCACCATAGTGTTGCATGTCATTTAAGTCTAGTAACAACATGTTTTACCTTTTTGTCTTCCTCGACATCCTCATAGTCAAAGTATTTATCCAGAGCTCTAATCCAGTCTAGAATCTCTTCAACATCCAAGTTTCCCTCATACACTGGAATGTCCATTTTTTCTCTGGCACATATCCTTGCAATAGCCCTGAATAGTCATTCTTCTACAACATCCTCGACTGCAACTTCTTCATTTCCAGCTTCATTTTCACTTTCATCCTTGCTGATATACCCAACATCGACTTTGTGCCTCTGTGCTATCTCCATAGCATCCATTTTGGCACGTAATTCATGCATGTCTCTTTCTCCTGCCAGATCAGGTATTTGCCTCTCTCTTCTTCTCGACATTTCTCTTTCCTCTGCTGGATCAGGTAATCGCCTGTCTCTTCTTCTTGGTGGCATAGATGTAAAATTTCCCCCCTTCTCTCTGCTACAAAAAGAAAAGAAATTTTTTCTGTGCTTTGATACAACAATTGGTGCAGACCCTCGAATCCTCGAGATGAGATCCACGCAGGATCGTTCTAAATCTGCCTCTTGAGTCAAATTGACTCTTCGGTTCCCTCACTGGGAATCCCACACACACAATGGTGTTTTCCACAGGTCCTTACAAGTGCGCCCATGTGATCAAATACAAGGCATCACCCAAATGTCCTGACCAAAACAAATTTGTGCCCTTCGCCAAATTGGGATTTTGGGTTTCGTGATATCATGATTCTTGTTGTCGAGGTTTTCGACTTTTCAACCCGCTGAAACTCGAAATGCTGAAACGTCGAAATATTTGGCCACATCCTCCTAAACAACTATATCGTGTTTCGTGACTTCGGGAATTTTGGAACAAAGAACCCCGACCCCTTGTCTTCGAAAGTGCCGAAATACCGAACCCCGATGCGTTCAATGTAGAAGAAAAAACAGTTTCTTGCTTGCTTTATACTTTACCGGGAAGGGAATAAAGAAAGGAGGATCTCAGGCACGATAGAAAGGATATTCCGTTGGCAAGGGAAGATTATACGTGTGATGGTGGAAATAGAGAGAGACCCACCTGACGGAACAACATTCCTCTGAGCTCACATTAACGGAACTGAGTTCCTCATCCACCTAACGGAACAACATAGAGCTAGAGCTTTCCCATAAGCACCTGTAG